>WTSP01017641.1:0-72580 GCA_025331215.1 Actenoides lindsayi
CTGGTCACACTATTTCTAATACAGGCCAGGATGTCATTGGCTTTCTTGGCCACCTGGGAACACTGCTGGCTCATATTCAGCCACTTGTCAATTAGAATCCCCAGGTCCTTTTCTGTCAGGCAGTTTTCCAGCCACAGTTCCCCAGGCCTGTAGCGCTGCATTGAGTTGTTGTGGCACAAGTGCAGGACCTGGCACTTGGCCTTGTTGAAGCTCATACTGTTAATATTGGCCCATTGATCCAATCTATCCAAGTCTCTCTGTAGAGCCTCTCTATCCTCATGCAAATCAACACTCCCACCTAACTTGGTGCCATCTGCAAACTTACTGATGATACACTCTACGTCCTCATCAAGATCATCAATAAAGATGTTAAACAGAAATGGTCCCAACACTGAGCCCTGAGGAACACCACGTATGACCTGCTGCCAGCTGGATTTAACTCCATTGACCACCACTCTTTGGGCCTGTCCATCCAGCCAGTGCTTGCTCCAGCAGATCAAGTGCTCATCCAGGCCATGAGCAGCCAGTTTTTCCATGAGAGTTCTATGGGAAACAGTGTCAAACGCTTTTCAAAAGTCTAGGTAGACAATATCCACAGGCTTTCCCTTGTCCAATAGTTGGGTCATCTTGTTATAGAAGACCAGGTTCATCAGGCAGGACCTGCCTTTCATAAACCCATGCTGACTGGGCCTGATCCCCTAGTTGTCCTCTGTATGGCTTGCAATGGCACTCAAGATGATCTACTCCATGACCTTCCCTGGTACCGAGGTCAGACTGACAGGTCTATAGTTTCCTGGATCCTTTCTGCCTTTCTTGTAAATGGGTATTTGCTACCCTCCAGTCCATGGGGACCTCCCCAGTTAGCCAGGACTTCAGGTAAATAATGGAAAGTGGCTTGGAGAGCACGTCTGCCAACTCTCAGCACCCTCGAGTGTAACCCACCTGGTCCCATAGACTTGTGTGCATCCAAGTGGTGCAGCAGGTCACTGACCACTTCCTCTTTAAATGCAATTACTTCATTCTGTTTCCCCTCCTTGTCCCGTAGCTCATGAGGCTGGGTGTCCAGGGAACAGCTAGTTCCACTGCTAAAGATTGAGATAATTAAGGAAATGCAGCACCTACTGTAAAAGGAGAAGGTGAGAGATGAGACTGTTCAGCCTGCAGAAGAGAAGGCTCAGGTGGGAAAATTGCCAATGCATAAAAATACCTGATGGAAAGGTATAATGAGAGGGAGCCAGTCTATTCTCAGAAGTGCCCAGTGACAGGACAAAAACCAACACGGACAAACTGAATTACAAGATGCATTCAAACATGAGAAAAAGGTGTTTAACTTTTGGATCAGATTGTCTGGAGGGGTTGTAGAGATACTCAAAACCTGACTGGGCTCATCCCTGGACAACTTGCTCTAGTTGATGCTGCTCTACACAGTGGTATTGGACAATACGACCTCCCGAGGTGCCTTCGAACTACTGTTGTTCTGTGATTCCGTGTCTTACTGAAGCCACATACCAAGTGTGAAGAATTAGAAATAAAATCCATTTTAACAATTAAATCTCAAATCCATATACTTTCTCCACTTTAAGACACAAAAAGCAAGCACTAGATTCTTCACTAAGCATATCATTTGAACCTAAAAATTGAGAATATTCCAAATACTCAATGTAAACATAATGAGTTTGTTTCCTTAACTTCACAGCTAATAGTTTCACTGTATTTCATGTATGCACATGTCCATAAACATATAAGATCAGGACACTCTATACTCATACAGGTATTTAGAAAAATGTGGCTAAATATTTATAAAGAAATGTATTTTGGTTTCAATTTTGTAATCTTCAGTGTTCAACTCCCTATTTTCTCTAATCACCTGGTGTATTAAAGGATTATATATAGTAGATAAAAATGTTACTTGCATCTTTAAGCATTTTATTTTATCTGATTCACTACTTCTTGGTATTTCACTCCACTAAAAATTATCTCTGTATTCCTTCCCAGCTGTTTAGATAAGACGGATGGCCACTGCAAATGAAAAGTGTTTTGCCAAATTTACAGTGAAGAAAAAGATAACACAATCTTACTTCTATTAATTCCATCAACTCATTAAAGCTGTTCTCAGTATCTAGTGCATATGTTGCAGTAACTAAGTTTATAGAGAAATAAAGTGCAACCATGACCATCTCCAAGCACCAGGAAAGACAAAAGGCAGAACTTGAATTCTGGTTGTATCAATAACACATATTTAAACTTCAAACAAATGCACTGAAAGTACTGTGTAAATAGATTAGGTAGGTGGAATTTAGAAGACACATTAGATTAACTGTACAGTCCTCAGCCTTTGATGAACTTTGATAAACAGACACTTCTGATATGCTCTGAAATTCAGAGCATACTGTGATAAAAATATCGTCAAGGTGAAAAGAATAGCCAAGTTTTCTTTGCTAGTGAAAGAGTATAGAATTTTACAGAAGCTCTAGTGTATGCAATTTTAATTTACCCAGTGTCAAAATCAGACAAGCCTGCATGTCTACTTTCAGCTCCTTTTAATTTTATTCCTCTTTTTAAACAGGATTTTAATTATTTGGTCCAATCTTTAGGGTTTTTTTAAATGCGATTCACACCTAAATTTCTCCACAACATTAATTTCAGCAAATGAAACTATGTGGGAGTTACAGAACTGTGTGCATAGAAGCAACTTTTTTCCTAACTTCAACCAATGACCAAGATGTATCATGGTATTAACGAGGGTTTCTCAGTTTACATTTTTTATTGACCAAAACAAAAAAAAGTAACCTAGATCATTAGTTTTAACTCCCTTAGAAATTCTCTTTTTAAAAAACATTTAATGATTTCACTGTGAAATGTTCAAAAGTGTTGTTCTCATCAATTTAAAATATTTTTTTTATTTCTTCTTGCATAAGGAAGACTAGTAGATGAGGATCCCTAGTAAACCTCAACAAACACTGTTCTTTACAGACACCATATTCTTCTGTTCTGCCTTTTATAAAACAAATGTCTCAATGACAGTCCACAGTCATGTTCAGGAGTATTTTGCAACAACTCAGGAACTCAAGTGAACAACTCCACTGCACATCCAGGCACCCAGTAGACTTATTCCACAGGGAACACTGTGGTGACATAGTCATCCTCTATCCTTGATCAAGGACTTGTTCAGAATAACCTGCACCATGACATCTGCAGGTTCCTCCCTATGATGCTCAATAAGGTCTCACACTCACAAGGTGTAAGAACATGGGCACAAGGCAGCTGGTAGATGTAAGTGAACAGTATCAGCTATTGTGGGTGTTCACTTTGTGGGGGTTTTGGGCCTCCTGCAGTTCTCTGGTTTTCTCTAGGCCTAACAGCTCTGAGGTTTATCTTTCATAAAGATGCTTCCTTGCTGCTCTCTCACTCTTACAGATTACCACAAACTCCTCATGAAAGAAATTGCAGCATTCTCACTACAAAAACCTTGTTAACAACAGATAATTAAAAGTTAATCTCTACTAATCTTTGCTGTTGCATAACCCACATCTAAAGCACAAAAACACCTCATCTCACTGATGTACAATGACTATTTAGCTACTGTAACCACTGTTTGGGAAGGGCTTTGAGGAACACTAATTTTGATAAATCTGATTTGGACTTGTAACATATTCACAATATTTTCTAGTATCAGGAGTATCCTAGTGGATTAAGGAATTTCTATTTGTACTAGCACAATATGAACATATTTGGTGTTTTAAATACTCTATTTTTAACTACTGATTCAACAGGTCATTGTCCTCCGGAGAACACAAAGAACAGCAATATGACCTTCTGCGACCAAAACATATTTTTATCATTTAGCAACCTCTAGGCTGTTTTCTGCTGATTTAAGTGGCAACACTGCAGGGAAGCTCAGCCACTTGTTTTCTTAATTTCTATTTTTGTTGTGTATTAATTTTAATTTAACAGTACAATTCATGGGACTTGCTTCTTTGGCAATGTCTTTGTTTCAGTACTTTTCTTGTGATGGGTTGAGTTTTGGTAGTATGGCATTTCCTTCATATAATCTGAGTAAAAATCACCCAGACTGTGCTTCCCTTTCACCTCTGACTTCTGCATCTTTTCTTTTTTTTTTTTTTTTTTTTAAATATTTCAGAGTTTCTCACTCTAAATGAGAATTTAACTGCATGCTAACATCTAGATCCTGGAACATAAAGCAGGGTATTGTGCATGCAAAGTTAGAATGCTTCTCATGGTTACTGTTAGCAGGAATGTATATTTGAGTTGAAGAAAAACCCATTCAAACTAACTGTTTAGTTACAAATGTGCATATTAAGAACTACAAAACGTTGCAACACAGCAAGTAAAACCTTGTGGGGATAAAGGATCTGGGTCATTTCATCACATCTTTGATAAAAAAAAATAAGTGCCTTGAACTAGATCCTAAATCAAGTTAAAGATGATGAGTTAATTCCTGAGAGCTTCAATGAAATAGTTCAAACTAGACTGTATCAAGGGGACACACCTTTATACATCCAGACTATAGAATTATAAAGTTAGTTTTTCATAATGTCCATGACCAAGAACACTGACTGATCAATCATTAATGCATTAGTAGGCAAGTTGACAAATACTGTTCTGCTAGCTAGGATACTACTGAAAGTGATAAGGTCATATTGATATGAATGTAATCAGACACTTTACAATACAAAGCACAGACACAAATATTTGGTGAAGGAAAATTACCAAGGGAATTTCGTTACACTCCAAGAGAGCTTACACTGGTTTGAGCAAGTACTTCAAATATTTAAGATCAGATGCTTCCAACTACATGTATTCCTCATCCTTCTATAATCTTTTTATCCAAATTCAGACGGTATTTTAGAAACTGGTTTGCAATGTTATTTTTCGCAACTTGCACCCACAAATCAAACTGATGAGGAGTGGGACTCATCTTTTTCATCTTTAGACGACTAAATTTTTTCTAGCTGTACCCGACCCCCCTTACCATAAATGGAGAAATGAGCACCCCAGGAGAGAAATTCAACTACTCTATTATCTTGTCATTTGGATTGAGATGAATGACCCTTACTTAATCAGATTAACAACTGTAACAACTATAAAAGGATCTCAAACAACTATTTTAACAACTATAAAAGGATCTCAAAATTAACATTAGATGTGGAACTATATGTTTGGACATCTTTGTTAACACGAATGACTCCCATCTTTTTATTTTCTTTCTGAATTTGAAAGAGCAAAATTTGTCTGTACATTGACAATATTTTTCTTATGATGTAATAAATGAGCAGACTACTAAAATACATTGCCTCTTTAGACCTTCACTTTTAATAAAAATCCTGCCCAGGAAAGTATTCTACAAGTCCCCTCCAAACATGCCCAAATCTTATTAAACAGCAGACATCACTACTTAAGAAACTAGTACAAGTACATGATACTGTACCTGTGCTAGCTTGATCCAGCTAGCACTCAAACATTAGCAATTAAGGGATTGTAATGTGGTTTTTCACAATGCTTGTTATTTATTTGGCATATATTGCCAGAATGTATAGAAAGTTTGTGCTTGGATTAACATATGCTAGAATTCATGCTGCGGCTTCTGCTACTCTAAGATATGCAGCTAGCTTGAAGTCAAACAAATATGTTGACACATACAATTAATCATACCTTTGTTCCTCCTGTATATCCTATTCAGTGCCATTTAGCACACAGCCTTGTATTTTGGAATGGATCAGAATAACACTGCCCAAAGGGGAACTGTCAGGGGGAATGTATTTATGGAGGGGAAAAGAAGTGAAGTTTTTTTTACATTAGCAAGGACTAAGGCAAGGACTACTAAACTGCACAAACAATAAGTAATTAAAGGATTTTAAAAGAAGCCCAGAGAAAGAGCAAGCTGATAAAATAAAACAACAACAAAAAAATTGTGAATTTATTCATAGACACCACTTTTCACGGAAAGCCCATCCCAAATATTTCATTTTGCTCTTAATCCTTAAGCCTGTGTTTATCAGCTTCTTGACGATCTCTTATCACTGCTACACTGGAAAGGTGGGTTGGGCCTGTGAGCTGTGGCTTCAGATCCTGTGAACAGTGAGAGCTAAAAGTTGACCAAAAAATTATTCGGTAGAAGTGTGAAAAAATTTCCTGACCATCTTTCTCCATGAATAATTCTTTTTCACAAAAGTTGGAGTCTTTCCTATGCAGAAGAAATGTGCATTTTTCATATATTTTAAAACTGACTGCTGCTTGAAATAGTCTGCTCTGCCTCCTTCCATTCTAGTTAGCTGACTGGATAACAGTATCTATAAGCAAAGGTCAGGGTAAAGACCTGTTTATGCAAAGCTAAGCACTGAAAGAGGAATACTTGCTTTTCTTCAGGTAGAAAGCCAGTTCAGGCATGTCAAGAATTCAAAGTTCAAGACTTAACTGTGAACCATGCTACTCACCAAAGCAACCTCAGCGTAATATGGGAACAAAACAGGAGTGAAGCAGGAAGGAAAGATACCCCATTAGAATATGTTACTTGCTGTATAAATTTAAAGAGGCTAACTGGTTTAAGGACTATATACAGTCCTTTACATAAATATGCACACGTACATATAGTCCTTTTATAGTAGACTATAGAAGATTTAGCTTACAGACCATCAGTTCAAGTCAGCATTGTTAAGTAAAAGTGAAGTAACTATGCACGGGCCACTGGAAAGCTATAGAAGTGGGCAGTTACACAAGTGAATCATAGCAGAAAGTCGTCCACAGCCTCACATTTGGTATCAGGTGACAGTGCATCCATAGAGAAACCAGCAGCGTGATGAACGTGAAATCTCATTCTGATCTGCTGCACTCTTCCGAGCAACACACTGATCAGGCAGGACACATCTTGGATAACCTCTATGGGAATAATTTTGCCAAGGAGGGAGTGAACAGCTGGCTAGTCTTGTTCTATTTTCATTTACATTAGGATGGAGTTCCTCTGCTTGATTCTGTCAGGACAATCCTGATCTAGCTAAGGAGGACAGGATAAATGATGGAACTCTAAAAAAAGATTGCACTAACAATTATATATGATGTTATTTTAAGAAAAGTTGGCACATTATATGGTTTTGAACATAAAAAAACCCCACCAGCAATTTAGCTATTTTCAGCTTTTCATTTGTTAAATGCAAATGCTTGGTTTAAAATTCATCAAGACTGGTAAAATTTTTTAGGTTTGGGTGGTTTTTTAACTGCTGTTTACTTTTAGAATTTTTTCTAAAAACTTCCCTGAGGTGAAAAATGTTAAGATAACATTAAGATTAACAAGATATACTTTACAAGAATGTGTGTGGGTGGGAGAGGGATAAGATTGTATGTCGAAATACTAAGTAAATAATGTTACCAGTGACTATATGAAAAGACATAACAATGCACAGATTTTTGAGGGCCGTACCATTCAGCTTTCATTTTATCTTCTTTAAATTCTTGCCTTCTCAGCTATGTGATTTAAAAGTCCTTCTATGACTTTCACAATACCACTTCTTAATTTCCTTAAGGATCTTAGAGGGATGTCAAGGAGGAGTAAGGACTGTTTCTTAAATATAGAGTTTGGAAGAATGGTACTGACAAAACTTCCTGCAAATTATATATTCTGTCTTTCCATTTTTTTCCTTGCTGAGCTCCTGGTGAGAGTTAGTTGCATGGAAAAAACAGTAATAGTTGAGAATTTATATAAATTTCTTCTCCATAGATGCAAAAAAAGAAGCATTTATAATGATTTAGCTTGATTTTCTGTATTAAGAGTACATAAAATTCCATTAGGTAACTTTGTGTTGCATGTAGTTTGACAGGTGGGGATTTTTCAGTATGTTATCTGTTCTTGAAGACCAGGAGAATTCACCACTTGCCTTGAAAATCTGCTACCAGTTAAGAACATTCCCTCTTAAAGACTACATTTCCATCTTTAATCTGAATTGTTACACATTCAACTTCCAACCACTGACCCTTTCTATGCCACTTCCTTCCATGGGTGAAATATAGGAATCAAGCATCTAAAAACTGCCAGCAGGCCAGAAGCAGCTTACACTTTGTTTAAAAAAATCGAGGCCTTTCAGGAAATGACACTTCCCAGCTTTTGTGAAAGTTGACAAGATCCATGATCCTTCAAACAAAACATTTCAAGATGTCCAAACTGCCATTTTATGAAACTCAGTGTTGACTAAATGTTTAAGATGATTTTGTCATGCATCACTACATCAAATGCTGTGAGAGAAAGCCTATATTAACTCTCTGGGATTATCTTCGTACCTAATATTCAATCTCACCATAGCTCATTTTGGAAACTCATTCTGGAGTCGTGAAACATGATCCAAAAAAAAAAAAAGTCAGAAGAGGACTTAAGCTGGCAGTATTGGCAACTCAGTTCACTGAATGAATCTGAAGAACTAAACTAAGTACAGCATCATGTCAAAACTTCACAAGTCAAAATGAATACTATGAAGAAAACACTACACTAAAATTATTAGTACTCAAAAGTTATGAAAACATGAGATTTAACCAAGGAATCTATAGATGTCTGAAAATGTATTTTTGCACTATTGTGCATTTATTCCATGTGAAGAACAAAGTAGAAGTACCACAGGGAAAAAACCAGCATAGATGCTACTTTTTTACCAAAATAATACATTACCTATTGATGAGAGGATAATCAAGCAAAGACATGCGTAGCCAAATAAGGACACATCTGCATTTGCAGAAGTATGTTCCAGATAGGATGTCCCTATCCCTAGCAGATCTAGACATCTGATAATCATCTGATAAGCTCTCTGATTCTTGGTATAACCAGGCTGTAGCAGCAAGCAGGAGAAAGGAAAAAGACAGGGGAAAGAAAAAATAAAGTTGGATTATGATGGAGATGGAGGGCAGAGTTGAAAAGTTAGCTGGACAATCCCCCGTAGAGGCCTAAGTGGAAACTTCTAGGGGTCAGGGAAAATAGGGAGTTAGGCTTTCACATCAGGGGAGATTATGAAGAGAGTGACTTTTCCACCATGCTGGATGGAGCAGAGAACTCAGGAGAGTTGAGCAGCAGCCCAGAAGGGGCTGATTTTGATGCAGTGGGGCAGTGGGACATGAAGCGTGCTCTGTGCTTGACAGTGAATAGTTACTCATCCCACACAAAATTACTACTTCAATGATAAGGATTCACCTTATATTTCCTATAGCCAAAGGCTACAGCAGTTGTGTAATAGTAAATATCTATTTAAACTTCCTCAGGCAGCAGAGAAAACTGAACACAGGTCTCAAGTATCAGCAATGAATACCGTATGCAGTGACTCATTAAGAAAAAGCAAAGCACTGGCAATATCATGTCCTTTTGTATGTTTAGTGTAATGCTCAAATCAGTCTATAAACCAGAAAATATCCACTTCACCAACCAACCTGTAAATCTTGCCAGTGCTAAAAGCTTCCCTCTTTAATACTCATATGATTTATGCAACGCTAAGTACACCCGAAAAGGAAATATAGGCAAAATTTGGGTATGAATTCAGAGCAGTTGCTCCTGTACCACATCTAAATCTACTCATACTCAAGGTGTCTCTCATTTTGTCACTGGTTATGGAGGGAGCCTAAATGTATTATGACTATAAATGAAGCACTTTAAGAACCTCCACTTGATTAGGATGAATCCAGGACATAATCCCACTCAAAGCTCCCCCTAAAGAACTTGGATCTTAAATGTATAATACGGCATCACCTATCCCTGAGGAAGAAGCTGAGAGTGATGCACTCATGCATCTGCCAAAAAAAAAAAAAAAAAAAAAAAAGGGTAAAGACTCATTTCCTTTTCATTAAGATCCTATAGCTCTATCCAAAGGCCCTCAATGCAGTTCTCTCAGAAGGGATGTATTTGAGCAAACCGTACTACTAATCTACTGTAATGATGAGCCAGCTGAAAGGGCATTAGTGAGATTAAACAGTAGACAGTGAATGAAATCAGCACAAACCCCAGTAAAGTCTTAAAATAATACACAGAGTACTCCACTTGTTTTTTTAACTGGTTACAGGGTCTTGGACTCTTGAGCTCACGAGCTCTGCCTAAATACGAGACATCAGAATAAGAAATCAAATACCTTCAGGGCCCTAAAATAAAAACTTTTAGGGTAAAATAGTTTTAGGGACAGTGAATAATAGCATTCCATATGTTATGAGAATCTTATCTTCTACGACCTGCTCTTGGACATCACCGGAGTAAATGAAAAAAATATTCTCACAGATTTCACAAATGCAGGATCAAACCACAAACCTCTAAGCACATAGAGCCTCACTGGAGGCACTGGGCTTTGAATTAGGCTTCAAATGTTTCTTTAAAGGTATCCTTGCAATTCCCTCTCTAATTATTATGTTACACCCTAACTACAAAGCTTTAAAGAGGCAGCAAGGTGTGTGGTAACAGCATTCCTGCCGTCTTGGGAGAAAATGTTCATTGTACAGCAGAGTGACAGAAGTGCTATGCTGGTACTTCAGTTAAAAGTTACTGAGATTGGAATCCTGGCAAACATTCAGGGCAATGCTGTATCAAGCTGAATGAATTAATGTTTTACTAATGACTTGAACTTAAACAAGCTGAAATCCTTCTTCAGAAAGGGGGGGGGGGGGAATAATTCTGTCTTTTCAAAGAGCTTCCTAAGGGCCTACTGCTAAATGAAATTCTTTCTAGTACTAAAACCAAAAACTAATTAGTTAAATCTGTAAAAGAAAGATTAACTGAAGAAAACCCCAGAGCAAACAGGCCACAATATGGTGATTTAAGAAATTCTCATCTAGGCCAAACTCAAACAAAAATCAACACAGGTCAATTTAATTCATTAATTATGCTAACAGGCTTTGCACTCTGCTTGTATTATTTCCGGCTCTTAACTTCCGCTTCTAAATTGCTCAATGCCAATTGTAAAGAATAAGTCATACAATTTCAGGGAAAATTTGAACAGCATCCAAACACAATTTTGGCTTATGAAATAAAACTAATGTCTTCATTTTTCCAGAAAGAACACAAAGGCCAACAAGGCAAAGAATGGTCCTTACAATATCATAAGATTTAGCAAGGAAAACAGAATCTTACAACAGCCAGAATGTTATAAATTAAGATGCACAAATTGCAAAAATTTGATGGCAATGTATGCCACCATTATATTTTTCCATTTTTCATTTAACTTGATTCTTAATGTATTTCCATTTTCCACTCATTAACTTTCCTTGGAACACTGTTTTTCACATACCCGTAGTTTGTTTCAGATGTATTTATCGCTCTTATTAGTGAACTAATTTTTAAAGGAATTCAGAAACTTCACAGATACATTTAATGAATGATGAACCTTTATGGGAACTCTGGGGACTCTATACAGTTAACTGGCAAGTGGAAATGATAAATGCTGAACTCATCCTGAGGGTTGTTTAGACTCCCACAGTGAAAACAGGTTGGGAAATCAATCAAGATGAGCTTCTGTGAGCAGGGTTCCTCGACAGCAGTGTCCCTTCTCTTTTTTTTTTCTTCTCTAGACCTCTCTACTCTGTCTGAATCAAAAATATTTGCAACCAACAATCAAAATAATTTCACAGGCTTATTATAGCTCACTTTAGGAATTAGTGTCTTTCTGCAGGTTCTCATGTCACTTGCAATCAGAGTTACTCCTGAGAGTTCTCAATTCTTCCACTTAAGCCTAGCGTGTCTCCTTAATCCCTTTAATTCTTGCATTTTGACCTAATTTTACAGCTCATTGTCATGCTTCTTTTGCTGCTAGCCAGGCCTTCTTCTGTATCGTAAAATATAAAAGCTAAATTGTGCATTTTTTTAAGTTAAAACCCTGCTAAGTACTTATAGGGCTATCTTGAGCATTATCTCCCTTGCCTCTCACCTGACCAGGTCAAATGAAATCAATGGCACTATTCAGCTCAGTAAAACAAGCAGGATTCAGCTTCAATAGCTGAGCTGACCAATTTCATTGCAAACACATTGTTCTTTAAGAGTGTGATTATTCAGCAAGTGATCTCATCTTAAAACTAGAAAAATATCCATCACCAACTGATGATGTAGAGACATTTCCCTTCTATCCAACCAACCCAACAGCCAGGGTGTTCATTCTACATGGAAGGTAAGGCTATTGGCCCTGACTCAAAGAGAACTGGAACCAAAATCTCCCTGCCCTAAGCCCTGATCTAAACCACCAGTCTAAGGGTTATTCTGGAATGCACTGCTACTAATTTGGCCTATTCAAGCCATTTTATTTGATGGAGCATGGCAGACCTGCATTTATATGTATATATTTGGACAATAAGGTGATATTCAAATTAGAAATGGAAAATTCAGTCACTTCCAGCAGTCAAAAATGCAAGTACAAATAAACCAATATAACTGGTATAGAAGACAATTAAAATCTTTCCACTGAGATCAGCAAGGCTTGCACTACACTTTCTATAAGCGCCATATGATGATCTCTTATTCCTGTATATTTTAACAGACAAAAATGTTGCTGTGACCTTGCAGCCATATTCACAATAATGCTCCCATGAACTAATTTTATATTTACAGAAGCATTTATTTTGAGGTGATTTTTTTCTGTTGTTTAGTTTGTTGGGTTTCTTTTTCTTTTATAAACTGTAGTGTCAAACTTCTATTTAAATCCCCTGGTAATACTTACAGTAAGAAGCGTGACATGTGGAAAATTGTTTGGGCATCAACCTAGAGTATATCAAAACAGTAGCAACAAGCCTGGCAGGAGACCAGAATCTAATACAGTACTTGGCAAATGATGGCAAATGTACCGCCAGCATGTGATGCCCTCATTTTTAAGCCAAAGATAAATGTAGTTGATGTTTTCTGCCAAGACTAGTGTGCCCAAATGCCATTTGTGAGGTCAAGCAAGGGTGCTGCAAATAATTCTCAGTGATATTTTACCAGTTTGCTTCTTTAAGAACTGTCAAGATATTGAGTCCAAAATGTCAGCTCCTACACCTTTATTATAGCTCACCCACCCAGAAAAACACATCAGTGTTATGTTTTTGAAAAGCAGCACTGACATTTATTTTAGTTTAATAATTATTGCTAGGAGTGTAATTTTATTATCTCACAAATGAATAAAGCATAGCAGAATGCTGAACTTCCTAAAATCTATTTTTTATTTAGCAAAATGAAGAATGACAGATGAAATAATTACATTTCACAAAATTAATGGGAAATTTCTCTTTTTTAATTAACACAATTTCTTTCCTAAACTTTATTTGGGAAAAGTCTATGAAATTTTCCCAGAAATTAGGTTTAAAGCTAACTTCAGGGAATTCTTTTTGAAAGATTTTTGCTTTAGTGGGGATTTAACCAAATGTTAGTACATGAAAATGCAGTGCTGTGTTAAGGCATTTAGGGATCTGTAATGAAAAGTTTAAATGAGATTTAGCTAATGATGTAAATCACCAGTTTCAGTGAGCCTTGGCTTTGCAATGCCTTGGCTTTAAGTCAGAAAAGCTGCCCAAAGAGCCTGAAATGAAAAAAACCCAGCACTTTATTTCTTTCCTTTCCTAGTGATCCTCACATTCCTAAAACAGCCATGAGAATTTGTCATGACCTCCCCTTTGAAACCATTCTACCCTTGAGGCACTGTACTGTGAGATACCACTTAGGAGTCCTAAAGAAGCAATTTTGAGGACTCCATTTAAGCACTGAGCAGAGAAGGGAGTTAGGTAAGGGTGGAACAGATTATGGTCAAATTAAGGCTGAATAGGAAATGTGTCCTTGCACAATTGATTTTGGTGTTGGGTTTTTTTTTTTTTTAAATAATGCTCCATGCCCAAAAGGCCCAAATTAGGGTTATCTATTTTTTTCCTCAAAACAGGTAAATTTAATGGAATTGACTCTGTAATGCAAAACATGGTTAGCGTGTCACCAACAAAACACTGGGGCATATAACACAGATTTCTTCCATTGGTGCTGCAATCCCATTTGAGAGTTTCCCAAGCAATAGAAGACAGACAGAGGAGGAGGAAGAACAAACATCACCAGTGTGAGGAGACCACTAGCCAAGCAACAAGCAGGTCAAGATCAAGGTCGTATTTTAAAAATACTTAGGGTTAAATGAGTATTTAGAAGAGATGAACACTCTTCACTGACTTTACATGATCTGAACTTGAACATTTCAGAGTTATCCACAACACCTAAACAGAATATAAAATTTTTCATACAGAATCATGGAATAGTTTCGGCTGGAAGAGACCTTCAAGATCATCAAGTCCAACCTTAGCCCTATCAAAACCCACTGAACCATGTCTCTACAACATCTACCTGGCTCTTAAAACACCTCCAGGGATGGTGACTCTACCACCTCCCTGGGCAGGCCATTCCAATGCCTGACAACCCTTTCTGTGAAATGCTTCCTAATATCCAGCCTGAACCTCCCCTGCTTCAACTTCAGGCCATTTCCTCTTGTTCTGTCACTTGTCACCAGGGAGAACAGATCAACTCCCGCCTCGCTATAACTTCCCTTCAGGTAGTTGTAGAAGGCAATAAGGTCTCCCCTCAGCCTTCTTTTCTCAAGGTTTCTTACACGAAGTAAAAATGAAGACAATAGTTCTCTACAGAGAAGCTCTGCTCTTTAATTGGCATTCAGCACACTGCTGTAGTAGTGCTACCCCAGTCCCAATACCCACTGCTGTGGAAAGGAGTGTATGTGACTCTGCTACTGCCTCTGGAGGTATGGGGTTTGTGTCTAGTGCCAGCTTTGGAGTATGTTTGTTTTACTGTACACAATCAGCAGCATCTGGCCAAAAATTTACCTTAAACCAGTTGAACCAGTTTCACATTATTTGAAACAGCATATTTTGTGAGAAAATATCTCCTACAGATTTGATAGGCAGGCACTTAGCTCCATATCCTTATTGAATTATTACGACTTAACTGCAATGACATTAAAAAGAAAAAACAAACAAAAAATGACAAGCAGAGCATAAAGTGAAGGTAAACGATGGACTTTTAACTGCATTTTCAGTGCTAGCTTCTCATGTAAGGAGTAAAAATGCCTCAGACAACTCCTAAGGGATGAAATTGTAAAGTGAAGTTTTCTGAAACAGGCACAAGAGCTCAACACACTGGAGCTGATTTCTGTGGCAACTTTCGTTCCATACGGATTAATGCCATTTTGCACAGCTGAAGCACCAACTCCATACATATATTTGGCAGTGACATACATATCCAGTTTCCTTGAGCTTTGAGTGATAGGAAGTTGCTGCAGACACTGCAGCTTCCCATTAAGTTTGTGAGATTTCAGTTACTCTGAGTCTGTTTTTCACTAATTAAAAAGCTCAAGCATTTTCCTCTGGAACTTTTTCTTCAACCTAGTGAGTCTCTCAATAGTGTGAAAATTTACACACCACAAATACATCCAAGAGTTCAACTGTCAGTCTGGATTTCCATTTTTTTACCTCCCCGTAGGAAAAAAAACAACTCCTATTTTCCCTACCTTCAGGTAGTATTGGTTCCTTTACTAATAACTGAATGAAGAAGTTAATAATATAAACATCAGGGTTCACCACTGTCACATGCTTGTACTAGCTAAGAAGAGCTTGTCTTCACCTTGTTAATGGAACGTGGAGGCCATTTCTGAGGAAAGAGATTCAACTGAGACTATTTTGCAACCTTTGTGAAAAAAAAAATTCCACACTTTCTTCAAGGTTTTGCTAAAATGGACTGGTAACACTTTTTTTTGTATCCACAGGTCTCCAAATGATCATTTTAAGATCAAAATTCAAAACAAAGCAGAAAGCATATTGTTAATATCAGCTATGGTAGTCTCTTTCAAAAAGTCACACAGCTAATGCAGCAGTACCCAATATACTACAGTGTTGTCTTGTTCTAAATATGACAGAAATGCAAGAGCTCGCCCACTTTATAGCAGCTCATCTTGAGGCTAAATCCCTAAACATGATGAATAAACCCCTTTTTTACCTTTAAAAACGTTAGTGCTGATGAACAGCTGAATTGTGTTCAATTTATTTCACTTTTTAATTACTCTAATGAAACATGCCATTTAAAGCCAGAAAAGCACTACAGCCACACAAATGTGTAGGTAATTGATGCTGACAATAAGACTCTTTCAGGGCTTAGAACCTCAACAAGTTCTTTCTGGTGAAACCTCTAATTTGGGTTTGGATAAGGCAGGCCTATGCCCTCACATTTGAATTATAGTCCTAAGGGCTTTCTTTCCTTTTATTCTTAAATGGCTTTCCTTTCTCTCCATATTGAGCTCATTTTTGTTCTCTTTAGTTATAACTGGAACATTATCATGAGAAAGTCATAACCCCTGAGCTATTCTCCATTTCTCCAGCCCGCAGTTTTCTTCCTTGGCCAGCAAGTAAACAAGTTTGTCCCACTACCATATTTCATGCTTTCAGATCCTAGGTCACAATTTGGTGTGTAGCATGGCACTCGCCTTACTCCCACTGTGAGAAACTGAGCAGGCAAGGGGCCAAGAGCTGCCAGAGCATTTACTTGGCTCTTTTCCCCTCACTTACCCACACAGTCTGCTAAGTTGCCCTAACTTGCTTACCCTAAATGCCAGCCACATGCAAGATAATAAACAAAATTCCAGATCCACAACAAAGTTCACATCGGAGCAGTTTGATGACTCCTTGTACTTGGCATCCAGGCAATTGCCTGAGATAAGAGATGTGGGGCCCCAATCAGTCTACGATCATTTAAGAGGCCAACAAAAGAGCTTCTGAATTTGTTCATGTAAGTCACAGTATAGTGAGTGCAGCAGATCAACCATCAAAAGATACATCTGCAGAAAGTCATGCTCTTCTTCTCCTATTTGCAGTTCATAGACAATGAACAAATATTCCAGGAAACATAGGAAAGTATTTTACAGGCAACAATAGAGGTATGGGGCAAACCCAACTTTCTAATTCATGTTATCTAAAGAAAGCAGGGACTGGTGTTGCAGGTTCCCCTTGCTGAGCCAAGAGAGGACTGAAAGATATAAAATACTTTGGTCACAAGCTGTGTCGCTTTTTTTTTTTTTCCCTTTTTTTTTTTTTTTAACTTATTCACAATAACATTAGCTGAATAATATGAACACATATTCATTCATCGAACCATATTTTGAAACCCCTCTTGATTTCAGCTGGATCACTTATGGACCATGGCACAATTTGCCTTAAGTGAAGTTCCACTTATTTCATTTACAGCACCAGGTACTGTATAGTAGCCATCACAAACTCATTACTACTGTGCAATTCCTGATACAGGAGACAGAAGTCTGAAGTGTACCATTCTACTGTGGATGTTGATACTGTGTGCTGAAATTTTTCACTCAGACCTTGTGTGTAGTCCCTTAGAATGATCTCACTTAAAATCAAAAAACACTAAAACAATAGTCTTGGTACCACTGAAATTCTGCCAAAATATACCCAAGCTGCAAAACACCAGCTCTGATGTCTTTCTGAAGAGGGCAGAAAGATAACTACATTAAATTGCTGGATTTTTCACCCCTGTTACAGATTCTACAGACATTGATAATAATTCTGTGCTATTGCAGACAGGCAAATACTAACATTTTGATCACAACATCCTTTTTAAATGCATTTTTACCATCTTCAGTCAAGTAGAAAATCAGAAATAATCTGAAATGCAAAACAGCTCATTTTTCACTGTCTCAAAAAATAGCCTCAAGAAAGCAAAGACCATCTTACCATCTAGCTAAGTAGTCTGCAAGATGATAACATCACAAGTTCCAAAGGCTCTAAAAAATCAGCACACACCTTGTTATCATAATGATTCTTTGTATTATGAAAAATAGCATGTGTTACAATTGACAGGCTGTTACAGCTCTGCCAAGCAGAAACAGATGTGGCAGGTAAGCTTTCTAGTGAAAGAAAAACCCTTGGTATACAGTCAGAATACCCTAAGTGCAATTTGCTTTGACTGCAACTAGAAAGTGTTCAAATATCATGGGGAGAAGTTGTATAAACACTGGGTTCTCAAGGAGCAACTCAGTTTTAAGAACTGATATTAATTATTTCACTGAGAGCAAACTTTCTTCAGCTTTAATTACTCCCATCACATAAAACCTTGAAATGTCTCAAGACTGAGCATTTGTTCACATACTAGAAGAAAACTTGAAAATCATGAACAATGTCACTGTGTGGTGACATCTGTCATAAGAATATAATGGTATTACTAAGAAAATGCTCCACTATCTTTAATTAGCTTTAAGTTTCTCTAACCTGTATCTCAGTTAAAAGAAAACATCTCAGGAAAATAACTCAAGTGTTACAAACTCTTATCTCACTACTTGTTCTCTGATGCAGCAGAGATTTGCAAAGATGTTTTCAAAAGGCTTCTGTGCTTGTCCAGCACAATGAACAGGAGAACACGCTTTAATATCCCACTCCCAGCAACAGTAGATGGTGACAAAACTGTTCAATCTGTGACAGACAGGACAAATCCCTGTTCACTGATCTAAATACCATTAAGTGGCTGTGCTTCTTGTGAAGCAGTAACAAAAGCTGAGTACACATGAGCTGAAAATAAGCTAACTTGGAGCATTTTTTCTAAGAAGTATATTATTAAATCAGCTAATAAAATTCACTGCCAATTACTCATAGAGCTATGTATCACATATTAAAAAAAGTATTAAAGTAACATAATCTAGCCACCTGTTACCACAAACAGAAATATCTACATTTAATAATATCTACATTAAGCACAGACTTCCGATGGAAACAAAAAAAGCCCGTGGATGTGTTTTTCTTACCCCTTAAACTGTCCTTTTTTCTTTAAAAACAAAACAAAACCAACTAATTTTTTTTTTTACTCAAGCAAGTATACGCCAGTATTCTTAATTTGGTTTTGTTCTTGAATTTTGCACCCTCCACAATCCTGCAAAATAATATTAGTCAGGAGAATTCACATCAGTCACCTGACAAAGATCTTTGACAAGCCATTGAGGATTCTGTGAAATGAAGCAGGCAGAATCAGAACATGAACTCTACACAACATGCATATCAGAGACGAGTCCATATAAACAGTCCTATAGCTGGAACCTTTAAAGAGATAGGCAACCATAACTGCAGAAAAAAATTTAGAAAGTTTCTCAAGATAAAAAGCTTATGAGAATTCAAGTGTATAGAGCCTGGACAGGGAATACAAAAGTGAAACTACAGAAAGCTCAGGTATCTGAGTAGATGTAGAGAGTTTCACTTTCTTTCTAGAGTAGGTTGCGTGTTTTTTCATTAGATGCAATTACCATGTTATCAACAGCTCTCTTTGTAAGCATTAGAAATAGTCCACAATATGGGAAAGTCATAACAAAAGTCGTAACAAAAGTCATATTCCAGGAGGTAACATGGACTGCCCTAAATTAAAGTCCATGTTCTTAAACTCCCAAAGTATACTTAAACTCCTCAGGAACAACAAAAGCACACATCTTATGAGTACTCACCACCATCTTCAACCATGAAATGAAAAATGTCACTGGTGGCATTGTCACCCCCTCGTAAAACATAGCATATCTTCATATCATCGATATCAGCTGGAAAGAGGAAAAACAGATTTTGTTTTAAATACTAAAAGTAGGAAACTGTTTTTATAGAAAAACTTGACATGTATTAAATAGTTAAGCTTCAACAGTGAGAAGTGAAGGTTCTCCAGCAGAGCTCAGGAATTTCAGTAGTAACAGTGTTAAAGTTTTACAGACACCTTTCATTCTCCTTCCCTTTACTTCCCTCCTCCCCAGAGATCTCTTTCTTTCAAGATGTATTTATAAAAATAACTGAAAGGAAATGTAAAAACATGGGCTCAACAGTCAGATCTATTTCATATCTTTAGTGGTGCATTTTCTTAAACAGAGGTGTATCCCCACTAACATACTGATTCTGTCATTCTTGATCCTAAGAAATACTGTGACAGGCACAGAAAATCTGTGACTTAAATGGGAGCAAACCCCAGGGTACCCTGCATTCAAAAGGCAAGACAAATTAGTCCATGCATCCCCTCCCACCCCACCTCTAGAACTAGATCACTTCTGGCATGTGGTCTACCTCTAGGACAGAGTATCTATACATTCTGCAGTAGAGAGAACTCAATCTCTTTAGCCCACCCCCCCACCGCCCCTGCCAAATGCCCCCTCCACCAGACCATCCTTCCTATCAGTATGTTTTGAAAGGATATGACATATAATATATACAAACTGGCAGAAACAGTGCTCAAATACACTGTTTTAAGAACACAAACAGATGTAATTAGACAAATTGGTAAAAATCCAGGTCTGATACTCTTCTTAAGAAAAAGTTTTAGAAATTAATAGCATTGAAGTGGAGCTCAAGTACCACCCAAGTTCTCCTCCCATGTTAGGGCATATGCATTAGTAAAAAGAAGTCAAAAGCACTTTTGTTGGAGCTCCTCAAAATCCTCAGTTCCAAAAGCAGCCAGACATCTTCTAGGGCAAATAAGTTAAGAGCATTATCAGCAAATACATGTCACTGAAGAATCTCTTCCATAAATGGTTGAAAGTTAAAGATCATAAATTCATGGGGCTGTAAAGAGGACGCAAACAAATACTTCTTCATGCCAGTGGAGCAAATAAATCTTTCATTTTGCAAACACGTACACAAGCACTCAGCTCTACACATGTGGATAGCCTTATCAAAATCCATGGTTCCAACATACATAAAGATAAGCAATTGAGACAGTGTTTGCAGGACTACCTCATAAAAAAACCCACTTGTCATCCAAACATCTTAATTTTGTCCAAGGAACTGCAAAGGAATGACCTGCTTTCTGTTCATTGAGGACACGTTCAGTCACGTGAGCAATACTACACTTTCCTTCCACAGTTCATTAGGTTATACTAGTTATATTAAAAGTTGCCTTGTTGTAAGCACAATTCATTACTGTATTCCTTACAGTGCCTGCTAAATATTAATGTGATATTGGAATTCCCCAACATAATTCTGAAATTCATCCAACGTAATTTTCCATTAAAAAAAAAACCAACAAAATCATCAAGATCAAGGCACTGATTTCCCATTTAAAATTCTGCAAAACTGATGTGGTTATTAAAGGTTACATATATTAAAATATATTCTTTAAGAAACAAATGCATATAATTCACTCATCTCTCTGAAAACACTTGCCTGAAAAAGAAGATAAAATGCATTATCAGGGGTGAATGCTGAATACAAACATTGCTTGCACAGTGCTGTGTATTTGGCTGGAGCAGCCATGTAGGTATCTTTGGCCTCAGGAGGCTACATGAAGTGCTGAGACATCAACCTAGCTGTATTATTGCCAAGGCAGATCCTTACTCTCCACTATTCCATATTCTTCTTCCTGGCTTCTCAGTACACCTGCAGAGCTTTGGGATGTGACCCTTACAAACTCACCCATGTGGTACTCCCAAAACAGTGCTCAGCAGTCTGTCACACTTTGTACATTGAAAACATTATTCAAACATCAGCCACCTACATTTTATATACCAGTAAACTTCTTTAAATATGAAAGTCTTGGCAGTTCTGTAATAGACTTTCCCCACTTTTAAACAAATTATCTAATCTTAATGAATAACTGCTGTGAACAGATTCCAGCCCTGACTTGCAGAGATGAGTGCAGTACAATTATGCATACACAGTATTTTTTGTATGTATTTTTGTCCTAGGACAGCACTAGATTAGAAAATACCATGTAGCAAGTGTTTTTCTGCAAGCCTTCTCTGCATTTACTATCAACAAATTGTAAACATAAAGCCCAAAGAAATAACAATAAATTAAAACTGCTGCTTTCAGGTGTAACATGAAGTAACAGATAGTACTTGAATAGATATAGAAACTGCTTAATGTATATTAAGAATATTTTATTTTGTCACTGTCACTTGCCCACCTCTCTCTCACTCAGCAGAATAAAAAGCACTAACTATTTGCAGAATTTGGGGACCTTTTATCAAGAAGTTAATTCTTTCACTCTTTAATACCTGCTTTGAGGAATCCCCGTTAACAATATGAGCCTCACAAGCAAAAGATTACCTACTGTACTTGTGGCAGACGTATTTGATGTATACTAATTAGAAAGTCCCATACTGATTGTATCTGAACAAAACACACAACAAAACATCTGGACATTCTGCACGACTGCATTTTGACTGGAGGCTTTTAGCTCATCTTGCAAGCCAGGTTCATCTACTTTCTAGCATCTGATAAAGTTTTGTGGGCAGATACTGAGAAGCAATCTCAAGCATAAGGCAGAAAACCATTTGTTAAACAATTGTTCCATCCTCTCTCTCAGTTACAGGCATTCTGAAAAAACAGGCTGGTCAAGCTCCCTGCACATAACCTTGTTTCTGTAATGTTCCTTCATTCAAAGTGGTCAAGCAGCTTGTTCATACAAGCACAGACCCAAATCCAAGGAATGGGAATATAAGATGATAGAGGATTAAGATGGACTTGCAAACTATTGAGCAGCTTTCAAAACTCATCTGCATGTGACCCTGAGCAGCCTCATCTGACTCCAGAGTTGGCCCAGTTTTGAGTAGGAATTGGACCAAATGACCTCCACAGATCCCTTCCAACATAAACTGGAAGACTGCAATGATGTTTTAACAAGCCCCATCGGGAACCACACATGTTAATGAAACTGGAACTATTCAGCATTTTGTAAGAGGTTGCTCCACATGCCCGGATAGGACCCCTGAAAAGGAGGAAGATCAAAACGTAAAAAGAAGGTGTACAACAGCAGGTCTAACAGTCTATTCAGGAGCATCCCAAAGTCAAAAACTATTACTCAAGGCTTGTTGCAATTGCACTTACATTAAGATCATTAAGCATATGACAAAGGAAGGTCTTGTTTACTCCTGTCTTGAATGTTAGATAATTATTTGTCTCAGCATAGAATGAGCATGAAATATGAATAAATTCACTACTCTGGATTTGACAGTGCTTTACACATTAATGGTAGTGGGCCACAAGGTGAGGGACAACAGTGAACTACACATGTCTTGAGTATGCAGCTTGGTTTATGTAAAAACTTTGTGCTGCACATTACTTCTCAAAACTGTCTCCCTGCCACTCACAACTTCTCTCATACCTAAAGCAGCTACAGACAAGAGGCCATATGGGGAAAAAGGAAAGGAAAAAGACTGTGCCCTTTCACCCATGACTTTCACGTCCAGGTTATTCTATGAATTCCAGCAAGTTCTCCTTCCGTGTCCTCAGCAGATGTATTATCCCAGATGTATTAACCCTCTGTGAGCTTGATGCTTTCTGCCTTTCATGCAGCCTTTCCAGACACCTTGTCTCCCTCAAGTGCTTGTCCCTACATTAACAGGACATTTTCATGTGCTTGCTTCATAAAATACAAACTATTGTAAAAAGCATTCATGAACTTGAGAAGAAAGATACCACAGAAATAACACAGATGTTCAGGAGGTATTTGTTCCTAGAAACCAAAGGGAAAAATTATTGAAGAAATGGGTATTTCTTCAAAATGCTCTACAACTCAACACAAACTAGAGTGTTTGTATCAGTACTAACAGCCAACCTGTGAAGTTATATCTCTTTCTGGGGATCCTCACTAGCTTTAAAACCAGATTTACCTATGGGTTGCATGCTTCTCACCCAGCTCAGGCAGCCCCAGGATATTAAGAAAGCCTGCATGAAGACCAGAGACCATGCCACGTGCTAGGACTGTCAATTGAAAGCCAAGTAGCAACTTGATTTTAGTCATCTGACAAAGTATGCCTGGCCACATGGCACAGAAGAGAGTGGAATATGCACCCATCCTGAGTGCATCCCTGCCTCAAAAAAAAATGTGATATCACTGTGGTATGGAGTGGTCTGCTTTCAAGAAACACCAACTCAGTACTTCTACATTCTCCAATTTAAGAGAAAACCCACTTCAAAAAAAAAAGTGATAATCTGTTTATTTGCTGCCATTCTCTTCTGTTTCTCACCTATTCTGACAATAATACTCTTAATACAATAGCAGTTCACTACCGAAGCCTTACATTAGAGCTCTGGTGGTTCCCAAAGCTTAGATAATGGTTTAGACTTTCCTCATCCTCTTTTTTTTTTTGCACTAGCACTGCAAAATTTAGGGCACCCCAGCCATTTGGAAGTTCATCAGGTCTGTCTGCAAGATTTGGTGTATCTGACAAAAACATCACTACACCCAAGACTGTACATGGGATGCATACCAGTATGGGCTCTGCAAAATGAAATACAGACAACTACAAGTGCTGGTCTCTGGGCTTACCACCTACACAGCCCAGCCTGTCTGAGTCCCTATAACTTCAAATCTCCATACTGTTGTGCTGCCTGCTCACTCCACAGCTGCAGGAGGCTCCAAAACCCCCCATTTCGTTGTTAATTAACCAACCATTAACTCATTGCAAAGTAACATGGAAAATTCTCTGGAGAATAGCTAATGCTCCCATTTCAATTAAATTTAGTTCATTGCCTTGTGTCAAGGCTTTATTTCAGAACATGTGGCACATGCGGTTCTCATCCTATTTTTACCACCTAGTATTTTAGTTCCATTTAAAAACTAAGTACCACGGACATAATTTTAAAACATTTACATTACCTTTTAATTTACCACAAACACTCTGAGGTTAAGATTTGTGTAATTAAGGCAACAAATGCACTCATAATACAGTATTTCCTCATGTTTGGGAAATGGATTTGCTTTTACAGATAAGTGCATTCAGACTGTATAGCAACTGATACCCTATCCATGGTATGACCATTAGTTAATAACAGCTTGGCCACTCCTATAGCATTTTCTAAATAAAACTGTTCAAAGAAGGCACTCAGCCGCTAAAGAACCACATGCAGCCCAGTTCTGTTACCCAAATTTCTATCACTGATAGAAAGCCCAAGTCACAGTTATTTGGACTGTAAGCTCTCCAAAGTGAAGATGCTCCTATACTCGGTGTTTATCCAGTAGACTCCCATTCCTATTTATAGCTCTCACAGATTCAATAAATAATAAACAAAATTAAAAAATAACAAAGCCATTATACATAAGATCGCTATTGGAAAGTTTATCCTGTTAATTATTATAGAGATTAGCATGGAAAAGAATGTTTCCAGTGATCTAAAGAAAGCACGGAGAATTTTAATACCTTGGGTGAACTGGCTGATGCTATGGTTGCCTTTCCCCAGGTGGATCAGGAAGCCATGGCGCGGACCCTCTGTGACTCTGATCTTAAGAGTAACATGTAAACTGTCCCTGTCTTCCACTTTGAGCACCTTGTTGGTAATCAGAAACCCTATGTGACCTGTAGCCAGAATACGGAGAGTCTGAGCACCTTTATTTATGACAATCTGAGGTACACTGTTGTCCACAGCCATTATTCGAATCTTCATAGTCTGAGGTTTCCTCGTTTCAAACACAGTGTTGGGGAAGACATAGAAATCAGTGTGAGTGCCATCAGTAACAGTGAAAGAGAAGCTATCCTCGACTGACTCTGTGCCGTCGTGTTTGTAGCTGATTAGATTTTCATTTAGATCTTGTTTAGTGAAGGTAGTCACTGGTTTGGAGTTATTGAACATGATCTGACCATGAACTGGTATTTGAGTAATGACGAATTTTAGCAGTGCGTCGGGTGTATCTCTGTCTTCTGCAGTCAGTTCAAATGGGGTTATCAATTTGTATTCATTTTCACTCACCACAAGGTTATGGATTGTGACAACAGGTTTCTTATTGTCCACATCACTTATAGAAATTCTGAAAGTACGAAATACAGGATTATAGCCATCAGTCACCTCAAACTCAAAGCTGTCCATTTTCACCTCATCTTCTGAAGTGTGAATGTAATAGACTTTATTGCCTGCTAACAGGAGCTGAGTAAAAGTGGAGATGGGTACCCCAGGCTGATCTGTGCATTCAAGATGACCACGAACAGGTGCTCTGGTAATAGTGAAAACTAAGTTCTCATCTGGACTATTCAGGTCACTGGTGCTAAGCAAATCAGTAGTAAGAGTTACCTTCCCTCCTTCCTTCAAAGAAACTCCTTTGCTGATTACATCTGGGAAGACAATATCAATGCTACCTATTGTCACATAAAAGTAGCGGTCAATGAGAGGATTCATTCCATCTGTCACATCAAACTTGATAAGATCACGAACTCCTTCTAGACCAAAATGCTTGTATTGAATTAAGTTTCTATCCACTTCATCTTGGGTGAAGTTCATCCCCAGCGTGATATTCTCAATTCCACCTGAAGGCTTTATCCTCTGCAAGAGGCCTTGTACTGGCCCATATCTTATAATGTATGTCAAGGTTTTGTCTTCAGAATCCAGGTCAGTAGCCTTCAATATTCTATTATGAATAGTTCTAGTTTCCCCTATTTCAATCTCCAAACCATCATTGATGGCCATTCTGGGTGTCTCATCATCTACAGGAATAACCATGATGAGTACTGTTTTCCTAACGGTATGTTTACCATCTGTGAGTTTCACCTCAAAACTGTCCTCATTAGTCTCAGAGTCATCATGTTCGTAGAGTATGTTGGAGCTCTCAGTTATCTGATCCAAGGTGAAGCTCTCCACTAGGACAGTTCCATTGATCAGCTGGTTCACAATGTGGCCATGCCTGGGAAGCCTGGTGATTGTAAACATTAAGTCATCAGCAGGGATGTCTGCATCGACTGCGTTAAGGATAGGAGTATCAATAACCAGGCTCATGCCTTCCATCACAACAAACTCTCGCATAAAGATTTCAGGCTCCTCATCGTTGATCGGCATAATGACAATGGGGAAAAAGTGCCTCTGGGAAAAGTTAATGCCATCAGAACAGCGGAAAGCAAATCTGTCTTCAGTGGGCTCTACACCCTTATGGATACTTTGGACATAAAAAATATGCCTTTGACGGAGGTCTTTCAAGGTAAAAGCACTTATAGCTACACCTGCTCTGGATTTTTCAGATCCTGGGGCTGGAGATATGTTCTCTACATACCCAGATGTGGGCTGAGCAACAATGGTGCAGAGTATATCATCACTAGGAGTATCCACATCTTCAGCCCTGAGGTGAGCAGGAGTAATGACCCGTTTGTCACCTTCTGTTACCATGAACTGCTCCCCCACAAAAATCTCTGGTGCCTGACTGTCAACGGGAAGAATGGTCACCAAGACTGAAACTCCTTGAACAACACTGCCCCTGATTCTCCATTCCTCAGACAGGTCAGACAAGGTGAGGTTGAAGGCATCCTCTTTGGGCAAAAGGCCTATTTCACCACCAGTGTGAGCGTACACTACCACACCATCCAGCAGATCTCTCTGAGAAAACCTCTCTGCAGGCACCCCTTGGACCAGGATATTCCCATGCTGAGGAGGATCCTCTACTATGAAGGTCAACATTAAGTCATCTGTGTCCTCATCCGTGCCCTGAATGACATTAGCAGTGATTTCAGCAGCACCATTCTCCAGCACATCCAGGTAGGAACCAAGAGTGCCTGGGGGCAACCGTAGAGTAGGAACCTCATCATCAACTGGATGCACGTTCATTTTCAGTGTGATGGGCACAAAATGAACCCCATCACTTACATCAAGCCTGCAGGTATCACTGTTTGTCTCAGCTCCACTGTGTACATACACCACCCTCCCTTGTCTGATATCCTCAAGGCCAAAGACACCCCCTGGAATCAAACTGTACCCAGAAAGCTGCAACTGGCCATATTGAGGAGCCTGGGTCAGGATAAATCTGAGACGGGCACGTTCAGTGTCTGTGTCGCTGGCATCCAGCTCAGATGGAGTAAGAACATGGCTACCTCCCTCAGACAAAGCGAAGCCGGTATTAGTGATTTCAGGAGGCTGGTTATCCACAGGCTGTAGGTAGATTGTGAAAGTCCCTTGAGCTGCATTGCCAGCTGCATCTTGCACTTGATACTGAAACTGAATCAAATGAGGAGCCACCCCCAGTTCTTCCTGTGGGGGTCGGTATGAGATCTTGTGATGATTGATCTGGGCTTGGGTGAAGTGGGTAACTTCCACAGAGTGATCCTCAGTCAGCACGAGGGATCCAAGGCGGGCTCCATATACATCAGGAGGGTGGTTAGTGTCCGTGTCCATGGGGGGTTGGGTTATTGTGTAGCGGAGTTCACGGTCCCCAGAATCCTGATCAGTGTAACACAAGTGCTTCCTCCGCAGTGGGGTCACCTGCTGTTCTGCAACTATTAAGTGCAGGCTGCTGCTACTATGGAGCTCTGGGGCTAATCTGTCTACCGGATGTACCCGGATCACAAAAGTCTGTGGTCCAGAGCGGTTCGGTGGGTCGTTGTCATCCTGGACTCTAAACACAAACTGGTCCAAGACAACCCCAGGGCCAGGCCTGTGAGGCCCAAAGTGGTGGTAATAGAGACGCCCTTCCACAATGTCCTGCTGCAGCCACTCTCTCACTGGCTTTTCATAGATTAGGGAGCTCCCTGCTAAACCTGGCACCCTCCTCCAAGAGAAGCCCTCATCTTCTTCCTCTTCTTCCCAGCCAGGAGGTGGTTGTGCTTGACGGAGGAGGAGCTGCCCAGCAGTGGGACCAGACTCCACTGTGAAGAGCAGGATGGCATCCTGCGAGTCAATGTCAGTGGCACTAAGAGCACGGGTGGTGATAGGCACTGTTTCACCCTCAGCCATGGCCAGCCCTGTGTTAGCATTGAGCAGGGGTGGCTGGTCATCAGTGGGGACCAGGGTTATGGGGAAAAGGAACTCAACATGGTGGCGAGAGCCACCATCTTCCAGACGCAGCACCAGGTTGTCACTGAGTGGAGACTCGCTGCCATCATGCTGGTAAATGACCCGGCCCGCTGCCAGCTCAGCCACCGTGAAGTGTTTGCGAGGGGTAGCAGGTGCTAGGGTGTCCTCCAGGAGAGTGAGGTGTCCATGCCTCAGCCCCGCTACCACACTCACCCGCACCTGCTCAAGGTCATCCTCATCACTGATCACCAGGTTGGGGCTGGGACCAGGGCCTGAGAGAGGCCGTGACTGACCCTCATAGAGCACGAGGCCAGTGTTGCGGGTCACCACAGGTGCCAGGGTGTTCATTGGCTTCACCACAATCACAAAGGCAAAGGGCTCTGAGGCAGCACCCTCTGGGTCCAACACCTCCAGCTCAAGCTCAAAGAGCCGCTCCCGATCCGAGTCCTCCATGGGCGGCTGGTAGGCAATGCGCAGCTCCCTCACGTCCCGCTGGCTGAAGGAGGAGACAGGCAAGCTCCGGTCATCTGTGCTGACCATGTAGCCCTGGCCGGGGCCAAAGGGAGAGGTGATGTTGAAGAGCAGCATGTCTGGTGGTGACTCAGCATCCTCAGCTGTCAGCATGTCAGGCGTGAGGGCGGTGAGAACAAACTGGTCCACCTCCATCATGAGCATGGCCAAGAAGCTGGGTTTGGGGGCCACATTCTCAGTCCCGGCCCGGATCCGCACCAACACCTGGAAGTACTCGCGCTTCAGCAGCGCCCCACCGCCCGCAGCCTCCCGCAGCTCTGCCACCAGTGGCACCAGGTCACGGTTGGGGGAGCCGCCGGCTGCCGTGTGCCGGTAGCGAAGCCCCAGGCGCAGGAACTCCTCGCAGTCCCACATCGAGGCGGGCGCCGGGCCGCCCCCCGCCGCCTGTCCACCCGCGGCCGCCAGAGCCGCCGCCGGGGGATAGTTGAGGATCTCTCCGTATCGGGGCAGCCCGGCCAGCGACGGCAGCAGGCCCACTCGGCAGCGCTGGCGGCCCGGCTCGAAGGCGAACTCCAGACTGCGGGCGTCCAGCGGGTTGCTGGTGCCCCGCAGGCGCTCCACGGTGAGGGGCAGGTTGCGAGTGACGATCTCCAGCTGGGTGAAGAGCACCTCCACCTCCAGCACCAGGGGCAGCACCAGGGCGCGGCTCGGCGAGTCGTAGCGCAGCTGCAGGCGGACGCGGTCCCGCGCGGGGCTCCGGCCGCCCAGGTGGGAGTACTGCACCTCGCGGGGCCCGAAGTCGCAGGGGAAGCGCCTGGGACTCAGGCGGCCCGGGCGCTGCCACAGCGGGTCCTCGTCCAGCACGGTGAGGTGGCACCGGTCCCCCGGCTGCACCTGCAGCACCAGGTCCCGCGTGGGGTCCAGCCAGGCGGAGCGGCCCAGAGGCACCCGCAGCCCGCGGTTGGCCACCACGACGGGGACCGCCTCCGGCGCCCACGGCGGGGAGACCACGGCGCTGCCTGGCGGCGGCTCCGGCGCCCCCACCCAGATGCAGCCGGCCAGAAGCAGCAAGGCGGCCAGCAGCAGCCGCGGCGCGGCGGGGAAAGCCTGCATCGTCCTTGCTGGAGGAGCCAAGCGCCGGGAGCTCCCGGCAGCGGCGTCTGCTCTCCGCAGGTGCCAAGTCGCGGCCCCGCTCCTGCCGCCGGTGCACCCCCTCTGCACCCGCTTGCCCCACGCACACGCTGCGCTCTGAGGTGAGCGCGCCCCACTCCAGAGGGGAGCACCGCGAGCTGCGAGGCCCCGCCCCGTGCCTCCGAGCGGCCAATAGACACCCGCAGGGGGCGAGGCCGCCTGGCGCGATTGGGTAGAGCGGTTTGCCAATCTTGCAAGTTATCGGGGGCGGGGGGTAACAGCCTCCCCTTACCCCCCCTCCTCCGGCCCCTCAACAGGTTGCTGAGGAGAAGGCGCTGAGAAAGCGGAGGGCCGTGCGCCGGCCGTGCGGGAACGGAGAGGCGGGCGGCAAGGATCGCCCTGTCAGTGCCTATCGCCTTGCCGGCACCCACCACGGGAAAGGAGCCGCGGACCGCGCGGAGCCCCCATGTCGCGGGGAGGGCGGCGCTGCTTGCCTGCAGCGGGGGAGCGCACCTCTGCAACCTCATGAGGCGGCGGGAGCGCACGGCCGGTCTCCGCCTCCCCTGCCCGGGGTTTCCCCGCTCTCGCCTGAAATCCTGGCTCCCTGGGGCAGAACTTAGAGCGGGGCTGTCCCCGAGTCGCCGCCGGGGAGGGCTCGGGGTTTCCCTTCCCCTCAGGGTGCGGGGCGACAGGTGAGCGCGGGGCGGCGGCGGGTAGCGGCTGCCCCCCGCGGCCGGGTGCCCGAGAGCCGAGCCAGGTGCCTGCGGGAAACGGGGGCCGTTGAGGCGTGGAGAAGCTCCCCCGGGCTGCCGGCGGAGCGGCGGGCGGCGGCGGGGTGGGGGTGTGGAGTCCTGCCGGCCGGCACCGCCGGCTTTCGCGCCAGAAAGAAAACGGATAAATATCTCCGGGGCAAAACACGTTAGTTAATATCCAGTTTCATTCCTCGGAGGTGACTACTCACTGCAACGCGTGAATAAGAGCTTCATAGTGTTTCTGCCGTCTGCTGCCTGCAGTTAAAAGCATATTCATAAGAGCCTGAGCTTGCAGGAGTGGTTTGCCTTTTAAAATTCCTAATGGCAGGCTCTGACTTTTTACTCATCTTCTCTCATTACTGCTAAAATTCTTTCTTGTTAATGAAATGTGATCCACAGTCTGGTTTAAAACAAGGTTTATAACAATAGAAAAGCAAGAAATACTAAGGAGGGGCGATTCAAAGACAACCCGAGTCTGTTTGGAAATGACTTTGTGTAAATTTGTGATGCTTTCTTTTAAAATAGTCTTTGAAGTTAACCCTTCAGTGGTGGAGCAACATTACAGCGTGTGAGCTTCTTTTCTGTATGGAAGTCTTGAATTTGGAATTTCAGGGGTGGACACAGCCACATTTGCATATAAATATTAATTCCAACAAATCAGTTTTGTTTAGGGTGAGAGGACATCAGTGGACATCTGTTGTTCTATGACACTCAATTATTGTAACTTGTGAGATACTTTTATATTCTATTAATGACATACTTGTAGAAAATTGTTGAAAACTATTTTATTAAACAAGTCTATGCTTTTATGCTGCTGCAGGAGGTACTAATTCTAGTAGTTAGATATCTAGTAGTTTAAGCAACACTAATACCATTTATTTGTGCCTATGAAGCATTCACCCTCTATTTCAGCAAGTTAATGTTTTATTAGTAAACCTCAAAGGAATATAGTTCAGTAGAAAAAAGTTGAGTCCCAGGACCAAGTATCTCCTATAGCTTCACAAACATTGTGCTAGTATCTCTTCTGTCAGGTGACAATATTCAGGATGGACTGATTAGAATATCCCACATATAATAGTCTAATGTCAAGCCCTGGGTTCTATTTTAAAACAAATTTAAAACCAAACAAACAAAGCCAAATGACCCAACACAGAGATTTGAGGTAGCATCCAGGTGATTTGAAGGCATGTTTTCATCTTATTAAAGAAATGTGTATCATTTAAGTTTGATTCCAAATTTAAACTGTAGTAAAACGAAGTCTTATGGAACCATTGTTAAATAGAAATCTTTCACATTTTTTCATTTTAACTTAAAAAAGTTTTCCTTTTTTCAAAATAAACTCCCTTTTGCAGAGTTTGCCACTCAGACCATGTATGCATGTGCATATATTCATGTGAGTGTATAAAGACAGTGAAAAAGAGTAATTAATCACATAGAAATAACATCTAGCTTTTTTTATTTGTTCTAGCAGAAGAAAAAAGGTATCTAATGAATTTCCTGTTTTTAATATTTTTATACTGTTACAGACAGCAGGTAAATGTGTCTTTAATATACTTTCTTTTTAATGTTGATGTGTTTTGATACACGTTTGTAATGGAACAATCTCTTCTTTGTTAAAGTTGGTCCAGAATTTGTTGTGATTTTTATCAAGAGATGGTATCTGGGACATCTTTTCAATTGGTAAAGATAGTCAGAGGAGTCTGGTAGATGAAGAAATAGCCTTTGAAATACCTGTGTTGAAAGTGAATGGAGAAGGGCATTCCAACATAATTTTTTTTAGACATTTATCTTCTTAATTAAAAAAAAAAATAATAATTTCAAGAGAAGATTAGTGAAGAGATGGAATTGACCCATCTCTGATACAGAAATTTCTAATTTTCAGTGGATACAGGGTCAGGTTCTTTGATCTCTGTTATCTCCATCACCAAGTAGTAAATCTCCATGTACAAACAGCAGAAGTCTTCTTTATTTTTATCAGCTGCTGTCTTGTCAAACAAGTCAGTGGGCTCTTGTGTCAGAGTCCAAGTACAAAGTGCAAGACATACTTGTTTTTTTCTTTTCACAGCACAACATAAATAAAAGCTGCTCCAGATTACAGAGATAGTAAGAATTTTTAAAGGATTTTCCTTGTCTTGCTGACTGGTTGGCTTGTGCGAACGCTTGTGTTCAAATTGTACTTGTAGTAAATTCATCTTGGCTAAATTCTTATCTAATGATGTAGCTGTAAATCCAAAGCATTTTGCTACCAATTGTCTCTGAAGTCAGTGTAATAAATCAGAATTGGGCCCAATAACAAGTCTATTGATCTTTTAAAATATTTTTTTATGATGAATAAAGTGACTGGTATTTGACTAGACAAAAAAAAGTGTGTACATATCCTTGCATGAAAGCTTGCAGCTCTGCTACACTACTACACTGTATTTCTGAGTCTAAACAGAAAGCTTTAAGACAAAGAAGACCTGCTCATTTAACAAAATATTAATAAATGAATGTTTCTTCTGAAATAAATTACCCGTGAGGTTCAGCAGGCTAAATCTGTATTTTAAGATACTTATTTATTTCACAGTGAATGGAAACCTATTCTTACTTTAAATGCACCCCTTTCTGAGGGCATCTGACATCTGCTTTTGATAATGGATCACAGATTTATATTGCTCATTGAAATCTACCTGACTTACAGTTTCTGTTAAGACACAAGTTTACTGCTCACCAAGTCTGTGTATAAATTTATCAAATACTGCCCTCTGTTGATAGAGTATAATCCTAACATCTAAATGGTAGCAAACTTACTACTTTTTGTAGGAGTTTTGTACTTATTAATTCCAGACATGCTCTTCAAATAAATTAGTAAAAATGAAATAATTTTGATGATTAAATATAGGGAAAGGAGACAAAATATGACATACAACTATCAGGGGTATTTAGCATTTCCCAAATCATGAGTATTTCATAACTTAAAAGTACAAAAAGATGCACCAGCTCTTGCCAATGTATAATAACTGTCTTGCCAAGTAAATTAGGAGAGCAGCAGGAGTGAATGGAAGGAGCAAATGAGATTCATGGGAGCGTTTGGACCCTTTTCGGTTGTAATTGTAATTTTCCTATTACAGTTCAACCCTGAAGGCCATGTAAAAGCTAAGTGTACAGTACATTCGTTCACAATATGACAGGAGAACTGGTGTACAAAGACCAAAGAGCAATGAGCTATATATATATAGTTTGCTGAAACAGAGTAAAAATCTCAAAATGTTAAATAAGCCAGATGAGGGTATCTCAGCTCCCTGTGTGTAACTCTACTTGACCAACAGCCTTTCTGTTGCTTCCATAATCACTTTTTCATCTCTTATTAATAACTTATTATGCAAGTGGCTACTTATAAATTATCAGGTGTAGTTTTTTTGCCTGGCTATATGCAGGAGTATTACTAAACTGTAACTTTCAGTCATCCTTTTCCTGTCCAGTATCACAAGAGGCAGATAACTGAATCAAGAATCCTCTCTTCTTCCTGAGATGTCTTCTTTGCAATTGCTCTCTGTAAATGTGGCATGGTTGCCCTGCAGGCAGAGATGTTCCTGAAAAGTCCAGCAGCACTAAATCCTGCATCCATAGTTTTGTTTTCCTTTGCCTCAGATAAATTTTTGCCTTGTAGTGTGAAGAAGCTTCACTGGCTTCTATCAGAATAGGGTTTCGTTCCTTGACTAGTGAAACTTTTATGCAGTCTGTTCTCAAAATTGTTTTGTGTTGATGCTGGGATGAATATAATGCTGGTTTCTACATTTCATGTACCTATAGTAAATGTGACCACATGGCCCAGCAAACATTCACTCCAAAACTTAGTCCAAAATCAGACTCCGTGTTTCTAATGCTCTTCCTAGATTTTTGTCTTAGTACCTTCTGATGTTTCTTCTGCTGCTGCCCCAGTAATTGTTTTCACCTGCCCAGCACTGCCAGCCTGCCCACCCTCCGTGTCTCTAGGGCTACTTTTTCCTTAACCTTAGCTCTTTGAAAATCAACTTTCCAAGTCAACTTTCTTCAAGCTCCTTCCCAGTTTAGATCTCATCAGAAGTGATGTGCTTTCCCTTACATTTTTTCTCCTTTGCCTTTTGATCATTCTTACTCTTTTTGTTTCAAAGTCAAAATACAACTTCTTGATCTATTAACAATGAGAAAAGACTTGGTAATTTACTAGTGTAAATAAGTTCCATCAAGCCTCCGTACCTATGGTTTATGTCTTGTGTTTCAGCTCCTTAAAGTTTTTTCTACTGTGATTATGGAATTTGTAACATTATTTTTAAATACACACACACACACATGTCCTTCAGTGTGTACTGAAGACAACAATAAAGGCACTATAAGCAACATAGCTGTTTTTAGAAAGTATTTAAAGACTTCTACTTTTTAAGTCCTCTCTCAGATTTCCTCTGGATGAAAGTGGTGTATGGTTGGAAATGTTATTGACAGGGACTGGCCAAATATGTCACCAATGACAAGTTCACCTCAATAGGCAGTCCCGGAAGGTACGTGTCTGTATGGATATTATGGTAGATTATATTTACATAAATTATAACCGAAATCAAGTGTCAACAAGGAATTATTGGGAAGGCATTTACTACTTACAGGTAAATACTTAATAACTGGTGAAGGTCAACACAGTCCAATCTTCTATGTTTATATATTTATCTGATGTGTCTTTTTTTTATTTTTTTTTAATTTTTTTTTTACTTTAGACTGTGTCTATACTGGTTATCTTCTCTAATATATATTGCAGTGTTCTGATTACAGATCACTGAAATTCCAGTACAGTCAAGTGCTTTTATTAATGAAATAATTAGGGAAACATTTCTGACACGGCTTTATTTGAAAAAGAAAACAGAAAGAAGCTACTTAGTGGATAAAAGATCAAATCTAGGCTGTTATTTAGCTCCTTCTATCCTATAAATACCCTACAAATACACATTTTCTTGTTAGGACACATGCAATGTTGGTTTATTGTGGTTTTGTTGTGGTTTTTTTTCTGGTAACACATGCCTGTTACAAAAAAAAATTCAATAGAGATTTATTTCCTTTCCTCTCTTTCCCTATTCATATACTTTCAGAAAGAATAAATAATGGCCCCTCAGTAAAGCTGGTTTGTGTTGTGGCTTGTGTGCATTTTCATATTTGCAATACAGACATGTTATTAGTTTAGCCTGTGGAAAACATTAATGGCTGAAAGAGCAGGGATCACTTGGTTGGTGCTAGGTAAGGTTATTCAGCTGATGCTGCAATGTTCTCAGCTGGATAGAGAGAGAATCAAATTCTAGTTTTCATGACAGAGTTGTTTATGAGTCCAAATGCTTTATTTCTGTATTAAGAACTAATAATCTGGTAAGTAGAAGTTCAAATTCATTTCATTCTAGCACAGATTTTAAAGGTGGCTGAGCTGAGACTTTTTGGAGTAGTACATTGCTCTCTGTTGACTACAGTTTATTGTCTTTGGTAGTGGCAGTGTTCTGGCTGTTATGATTTAAGTGTTACCCCCTTAAATAAGCAAAGGAAGACTTGTATAAAAAGGTAATTTCTTTCAGTAGATTTAACAGAAATTACTGGGAAAAAAATAGAAAACCCTTTGGCCTATTTTATCTTCTGGCCTGCCATAGAAACAGAGAATTAAGAATATTTGCCCTAAATTAATTTTCTTATGATAAGTCAATGAAGTATCTTGAGAGACAAGTTGGGCAGTTTCTGTGGAATGAATCCGTACATGGTGAAGTTTCTTTCAGAGGATGATTTTCCTCCATCACGGGTTACAATGGTTAATCATTTTCTCCATATGTTTCGTGTTTAGTTGAATGATCAGTGGTGTGGAGAGACTGTGCTGCACCAAGTACTTACACCATATTAAGACAGCTTGTTCAAAAAGCCAATCAGTTTTTCTCTAGAGGAGTGATCTCAGCGGTTAAGAGGCTTTTATAATGTGAGCATGATATTGTTCTTCTCAAAACAATTGTGGCAGTATCTAGATGTATGTTACTATCTTTTTTATGTGTTTTGGATGGCTGCTGGTCTTACGGACCACATGCCTCTTAGGACATATGTTTGTCGCTTTGCAAGCTGAATTGTTGATAACAGTGCAGTAATTCTGCAGCTGACAGAGAATTCTACTTAGTAATAATATTTAGAATTATTTCAATTTATCTGAGCCAAGATGTTGATTTTTGCCTATTAACAGAACTCTTTTCTATCAACTAAGTATTTTTTATACACACCTATACTATAAACATGACATGCTGCACATTTCATATAATATACACACATGTTCCATGACAAAGATTGTTAAACTAGGTCTGGAACTTCAGTCAAACAAGCTGTCAGGTATCCCCAAATTGAATACTTTTAATGATTCAGGACACTGTGGTATGTGTCATAAAATGAAACAAACTCTTTTGAAGGATGATCCAGCCATCTCTGTGTTGACCTTGGATAACTATTAAAATAGCATATCAAAGGCTGAAGAAACTGTTGTTTAAGCACTTAAGATGCCCTTCACTGTAATTTTCTTTCTCCAGCCTTGTAAGAGAAATTTTACCTAATCTTCGTAGCTTCAGTTGTCATAACAAAACCATCCCACAAAGGCAGTTTCATCGTATTATAATTCAAACAGTATCACTGCCAAATACACATTTTCTGTGACTGTAAACTACTGGCCTTTATGTTAGACAGCCACAGGCTGGAAAGTAAATGAGAACTAAGCCTTAGGATTGTGAAGAGACAAGAACCAGCTTCCCTCCTCCCTTTTCATATCCAGGTAGTGATGTCAGCCACTTACTATATTTCTTTTCTCCATGGAGATTTCCTTAAATTAGCCAATATTAACTGTACTTCCATTTTGCATACAACTGAGGTGAATACACAGACATCTTAAACTTATGGGTCTGATACTGTGACTTCCACTCAGACAAACCTCAAACTTCAGTAAGTTTTGCCAAGATAATCATGGGCAGCTTAAAATATGACAACTGAGGATTTTGTTAATGTGCAAGTCACATGGATGTAGGTGTCTGTTTCCCCTGCATACCTATTAAAGTTAGGCATTTTTAACTTTGTAAGTTGTACTCCAGGTACTTCTGTAAATTTGTTTCAAACCAGTTCTCCAGAATTTTATTCACATTCCAATGAGCCATCAGTTAGTGTCAACATATACTATGAAATGGCAGCTATTCTGGAGCAACAACTATAACACCTCTGGTTCAAACTGATTTTACCTCACCAGTAATGCAGAAAGTGTTCATCACAGACAAAACTCAACAAGTAAGAATCCCAATTTTATGTTACAACTCATTTTAGAGGGAAAATTTTTGAAGGCACAGATAAGTACTTGGTGCCTAACTTCAAGTGACATAGTCATTAACTGGAATTCAGGGAACAGCTAGGATTTGTGTTTGGAGAAAGATCTTTGCAGTGTCACTGTGATAGAAGTCTCTCAGAGAAAGGAGGCACCATGTACTCACCACAGAGTTGGGAAATGGCAACTGTCAGCCCTTAAACAGAACCCCAAAACTTTTTCAGGGCAGTTTCAGATTTCTCATCTCAGTATGTATGTGTAGAATGTGAAAGGCAGAATGTCTGCCTAAGCTGAAAGATCCTTTGGTCTGTTCCCCTTTTTATCATAAGTTTTGGAATAAAATGAGTTTATGGCATTTCAGTAAGGAGACAGTCTTTCAAACATATGTTCAATAACCTTGTATGAAACCAGTGACAGCATGTTAAGCCTTGGTCTGTCAGCCCCAGTAGGAGGAAATTTGATCTTAATTATAAATTAATCTTAATTAGAATCTTATTTAGAAATTAAGACATTTGAAAACTGTCAGACACCATACCATAGAGAGACTTCTATAATCAGTGAAAGGAGATGGGGCTTAGAGGCATCTCATCCAGTGAAAGAAGTTTAAGAAGTGCTCATGTCCTTCCATGAGGTCTTGAGAATAAGTCTTGTGGGGAGCAACCGAGGAAGCCTGGCTTGTGTGGTCTGAAGAAAAGGAGGCTGAGAGACCTTATCACTCTCTACAACTACCTGAAATGACGTTGTAGAGAGGTGGGTGTTGGTCTCTTCTCACAAGTCACAACTGATAGGACAAGAGGAAATGGCACCAAGTTGCACCAGGAGAGGTTTAGGCTGGACATTAGGAAAAACTTCTGTACCAAAAGGGTTATCAAAGACTGGAACAGGCTGCCCAGAGAAGTGGCTGAATTGCCATCCCTGGATGTATTTAAAAGCCATCTAGATATGGTGCTTAGGGCTATGGTGTAGTAGTGGCCCTGGTAGAGTTAGGTAACTGTTGGACTTGATGATCTTATAGGTCTTTTCCAACCATAGTGATTCTTTGATTCCATGGCTGCTTTGTCAAAGCTTAAATTCCTGGCTTAGACTAGATGCTTAGCTCCTAGACTTGTAATTTTAGGTGTGATAAATGCCACTCCAGGTTATCAGATATTCAAAAGCTCTAAACCTATTGGGTCCAGGTTTTCTATTTTTACTTATTTAAAAAAAAAAAATGTTTTCAAATGAACTTCCACATGTTCTGCCATTTTGTATACACTCATATTCCCAAAGAAGCCAAATTTTTTCGTAAGCATCCTCAGGCTTGCTTGTGATGCAGTTCTCTTTAGTACTCTGATATGGAAGGAAATCCGAAGCATAGGTGTTGCAGTATGTTCAAAGGTGGGTACTGTGACCTTTGAGATTTCCGAGTGGCTTGTTTACAAGAAAGTAAAAATCATTAACTATCAGTTTCAAAATGTTGCCCACCATTGTGATGTCCCTGTATTACATGACTTGGAAAGCCAAATTCATCCCTGAAAAGGCTGCTGAAATCAAAGTTGCTCCAGTGGAAATATATTTGGCCAAATGAGCACAGAATGGAGTGAGCAAATAGTGTTTTGCAGTAAGAGTTTCTGGACTTGCTTAATGACAAAACAGACAACATGTGCAGCTACCTTCCCTGCTCCTAAAAGTAGGTAGCTATATAATTTCTGTGCCTTAAAAAAAGCTATTTGCCATTAACATCTTAATTAGCAAACATACACTCACCAAATTATGAGAGATTGTATCAGAGGCCACCAGCATCTGACCCACCATAAAGATTACTTTTGCTACAGCACATAAATCTGCAGCCAGGCAGGTAAATCAAGACCCCCACTAGGGGCTACACAACAACGTCTAGAGAGATCTTGCCAATTGCCTTAGATAAATGAGTATTTTCATCCATATAACCTTAGTATATGCAGTATTTATGGTATTTCCAGCTATATTCAGGGAAGTCAAATTGGCAGCTTTATTTGAAAGACTCCCAGGTGGAAGGTGAGGTATACATAGTTGGTACACATTCTTGATCCACAGAGGTTTTTGAGCTGGGTCACCATCAGGCCTTCCATGCTGTATGCTTTCTATAGCAATGCTGGGATCTTCGTGGGGATGTCTGCTTGAAATACAGCCTGTGATTACCCTCTACCCAAACAAGCACCTTTGTATCTTTGCACCATTTCCAGACACGGCAGATTTCCCTGTTACTCTTTAAACCCGTGGTCTTTTGTATGTGCTCATATGCCTTGAGAAGCTACATAACCTTTTTCTGTTTTTTAAATGATCTGTTTAGAGCATGTTATGGATTAAATCCCACCCTGAAGGTCCAAATGAGCAGTAAACGTATCATATGTATATATACATATATGTGTATATATATATATACACACATATATATATGAGAATTCTCACTCCTCAGGGTCTCTCATCTATGAAATCATTTGAATTAAGCAAAATCTTCACAAAACAAGTCACCATTTCTTCATGCGGTATGCCAGGCCATTCATTTATGTAACAACCTTAATCTCTGTAATGTGTTACTCTCCATTACATGTTTAGATTTAGATTTGCTTTTCTGCCCCTCACTATTGATTGATAAGAGGTCAGTAATGAATGTAATACAATGCAGCCCTGAGGAGTCACTCTTAGTTCAAAACCAATTTAAATGCTCCAGACAGTTACTGTATTTCATCCAATGAAGTATTTTGGATTTGTGGAAGTTAAATTTCTTCTATCACTTTAACTTATATTTCTTAAGTCTGAGAATTTTCTTATGTATCTGTTGTTCTGTGAATATACCAGAACTTCTCAGCCTCAGTGATGAAGTTTTCAGCTGAGAAAGAACCAAATAAGTTTCTTATATGTCAGATATGAAACTAACCAGTCCAAAATATTGTAAAGCAATGGAAGCAATAACATAATTGAACAGTCAGAAAACACAAAAAGAAAAAACACATGTGTATGATATCTAGAGAAAAAGCTCCCAAAGCATATACACAGATAACTAAATCCCTACAGATCTCTACAAAATAAAATATCGCAGATCATAGATCATCTACCATGACTTCATTGTTGTTACTGTTTTTATATTAAGGTGTGAGGAACAGATGAGGAGTGATACGTCGTAAAGATTGTGAGTCTTTTTTTTTTTTTTTTCTTTTCTCCTTGTTTTAAGGAAGAGGGAAACCAGTTGATATGTGCAAATAAACTAGTGGCCAAAGCCCGTTCTCAGAAAGCAGTGGAAGTAGATTTTAGGCTTTTGACAGTCAAAGAGGAGTTAAAAGGTCTCTTCCTCTTACCTGAACTGCCAGGATACAGAACACTCTTGAGACACATTCTATCCTTCCCAGTAAAGCTAGACTAACAAAGTGCCTGATGAAAGGAAGAATCTCTTACTGTCCAATCTAATGACTGAAGACTCATCTCCCTCGACCTCAGCCCTGGAAATTAGAGAAGTCACAGGAAGGAAAAAAGAAGTACTTTTGGGAGCTTTTTGTACTGTTCACAAAAACATCAATCCTATTCAAGTGAGCACACTCCCACAGGGTAGCCCTGAGTCTGAAGTAAATGAAAGCATCTCGTAACACCTAACCTCAGGTGCCTACGGTGAAGGTGCTTCTGTGCTCATAACTCCAGGCTTCTTTTGTTATTGGTGGAAAGAAAAGGTGCTTTAATTTGCAATTCATCTGACCTACCTTAGATATCTACTTTACAATAAGATGAATAATGCTCTGAAAGCCTCTCTATCTCCATTTACTACAAGAAAAGCCTGGGTGAGTAGGTCAGATACAGCATAAGAATGAAAATAGACATACACCTAAAAGACCATCCTTTCCATCCTGAAGGTGGGATCACTGAAGGCATGAGGACTGAATTGCCTTTTATCAGTGCCTAGCTGCATACAATGGGGAACTTGAAAACATCACTTACATCAGATGTCTAATGTTTACATGTCTATGGTTATTAATCTTTTCTGCTATCTGCTACAAAGTGGGAACAATAGCACTTAATCTCTGAAGAGGGATAATACGTTAGATATTCTGATGTGCCCTGAAATTACAGTAGTCAAAGCAAATATTTCTTTCAAGAAGAAAAATTAGTTTTGGAGGGTAACTGGTGAAACACAGCAAAATACAGTGCATTTCATATCGTTCTTCTTAATTGTCCATTACACACCACAAAAGAACAACCACTGATAAACTATGACAGTCTACCCTATTTTGTTGTAAATACTTTTCTGACATATATATATAGACATATGCATTTAATAGATACATACACCCATGCACATACAATTGTATTAAAGTTTACCTGAATAAGCTGAGAAGAGTAGGGAAGTGGAACAGGTTAATTCTGTTACCTGATTTCTGGTGTTTACGCAGACATCTAGCTTAACAAATCTACGCAGATGTTAGGAAAGAAGCAGAAAATATATCAGGATTAATAGTATCTCTGTTAGATCAATAACATACTGAAATGAAATCTAACAATCTGTAATAAATAAATTTAATAAACAGAAATGTCATAATGAGTGAAAGACCAAAGATGAAGCCTGTCTGTCTGTCTAGTTTAAACAGGATACATGTAAAAAGGCTGGTTTGACATTCATAAAAGTGCAATGGCCCCAATTAATTTGTCAACAGTATTCCTGAAACTACTTTGAGATTCCATCATGACACTTGTTAGAACTTTGAGTTTTCCTTTGCTGGTGAATAATCCTCCACTGCAATCTGCATTGTACCATAGTGGATCTGGTTTACATACTGGAAAATGCACCAATATGGATCTTGACAGAAAATAACTTATCCTGCTTCTTGAGTAATAGAGACAATAATGTCTCCCTACTGCTACAGCTGTAATACTACTGGAACCATAGGCTATTTGTGAATATCTATGATATCTCGTTGACTGTAATATATATCAGATAAAAGCACAGACTGAGCAGTTAGAGGGAGCAGGAATTGTAGAAAAAGGCATCTCATCAAAGCTCAGTAACCTGAGTATATTCCTTGCAGCAAGAATTGAGTAACCTGTGAAGGAAAAAGTAGGAAGGAAAAGGGAGCATCAGAGGGAGTTGTCATCATGCTACCATTGTGATATGGAGTCAAGAAGAACAATTTCCAAGAGATCTGGGAGCTAATGTTTCGCCCACAGTAAACTGGATTTATATGATTTCACATCAGCACTCTTCCTGTCTTCTGCCCCAGCTTTTTGCTCATTTTTGCCCCAGCATCACCTCATCTCTCAGAGGCCTCTTCCCCAGAACTGAATGATACCGAATGGACATTACAGCTGCTTTCTACAATCTACATTTGCTATTGAAATCAGTCCTTTTCTTCATCCTCTAGTATGTTTTGTCAATAGAATTATAAAAGAATCAGAAGTTGCCATGAATGCCATAAAGAGGTACTACATCTTAGACAAACACCTGCTGAAGGGGCAGATGCAATAAAACAAATGACCCAGCCTTTTTTTTTTTTTTTTCTTTTCTATTTTTGGTCAAATCTCAGGAAGAGCCTGGGTATGTGAAGATCCTAGTTCAGAAAGGAAAATCTTGAGTTTACTATCCTAGCTGCAGTGTAGTCAAAATGAAGGTGAAATAGTGCAGTTATTGTGCGGCTGGACAGATAGATCTCGAACAACTAACTCCATAGGTTTGTAAACAGATGAGTTTAAAAAGCATCTCCCAAAGAGGCAGACAAATCCCAAGTTTTCCATTTGAAATAAATATGTTCACTCATATCAAACTGCTGTAGAAAGAGTGTTGTTCTGTAAGAATATTCTATAAGAAAAATTAATTTGGAAATAACACTTTACTAAAATACTTTGATCAGAGACATTGGGTGGCTAAAAAAAATATAATGAAAGTACACCTTTTTGAACCACAAATTTCCTGGTGGTGATTCACTCCAGGTAACATTTTCTTCTGGTCAAGTCAGCATTCTCTAACTCTGGGAGACTTTTAACCATGTCTTCTTCATCTAAAAAAATATATTATTTTAATCTGTTTATACCCGCCCACAAGACAAAGGGGAAGGGCTCTGAGATATACAATCAGTATAACATGTCATGATATGTGATAACATACCACACTTGTTAGGTCATGCTAAAGCAAACTTCTTCCTTCCTGGTTAATCAGTTCCTACATCCAGGCTTAAGAGCTGTGCTGCATACACACATATTCTTTACCCCTAAGGTCCCATCACGCCAAGCATGCTGTAACCTCTCTGTTACTGAGCTATTGAATGCCCTTTTCCTGTTCTTTCAGAATATATTAATCTTCCTGTATCTGGGTGGCCTGATAATTTTCACTAGTTGAGAATGTGAATTAAGGAACAGATTTCATCTGACTGAATGTAGATGTCTGCATTTGAGAGTCACTTTGGGTTCTCTTTAGAGACAATGCAATAAATATTCCTAGAATTCACTTAGTTTAACAAGGAAGTTGAATCTAAAACAGGTGAAATGACCATTGATATTAAAATACTTTTCATCATCAATTACAGTGAGAACTTAGGAATGTAGGCACCTGCACTGCAAACACGCAAAGGCAACTCTTTAAGCCCACCCAAAGCACTCATTTCTTATTTTACTTAAAATGATTTAAAAATTATTTTAAGATTCCCTCCAATACCACTATTGTGTTGGAAATATGTCTGCTTTATACTCCTATAGCTAAGATCAAATTTGAGCCCTAAGTATATACTTTGACTAAAGCACTGGAAGCTTTTTTATACACATTTTTTGCATGAATACTTAACAGGAGAAAATGCTCAGAAATTAGATCTCAAATATTGCAACATGAGAGACTCGGACACTCTTAAATTATTTAAGAGCTGTTTGTAAATACACAGTAAAATTGTGCTGTAACTTTTCTGAATACTTGAAATATAGTTTCTACCTTAGTGAATTTCAATTTTTTTAATATTACATAGAACATTTACATGATGTTACATTACATTTACAAGAATCTCTCTAAATGGTCATATCTTCATATTATAAACATTTCATTTTTTTAATGTTATAGCTTGTCTAGTAAGGACTTTATCTACAGAGCTTAGAACCTATGATATATGTCTCTTCCCATGGTGGTGTGACTGTGGATATGAAGTGGCCTTGGTAAGGCCCAGTTTCAAGGACTGGCTGCAGCCCAAAGTGTGCTAATTCATGGTGTTCAGTCTGAAATCAGTCCTCCACAAAATTTTCCCTGTTTCTGATTCAACAGCAAAGGAGACCCAGTGGGTTTTAACTCCTTTAATAAGTATTCTGTAGAAATATGATAATTCAAGTAGCTTGCTGCCAGACATAACTCTGCTTTGTAGATTATAATGTACCCCTTAAACTGCAGCTGTAATATTCAGAGGTCAAAGCTTGCAAGTACTATTCGGGAATTATTCTCTACCTCTTGGCAATTTGCAGTCCGATCTTACCTCAGATAATGGAGTTTTCTGCATCCTTTTGGAAGTTATGGTATCATTTTACCAAAAGGACAAGGACAAAATAAAGGGAATTCTAATAGTGACAGCTGAAGTTATAGGATATATGAAATGATTTGTAGGAAATTACTAAAAGAACAAATTATGGTCTGCCTTGACAATCTTTAGGAATGTGGGCTAAAGCACAGAATATAATATAATTGAGGAGTGTAAACAGTGTATCAGTGAAAAAGCTGGATTAATTATTAAAAATAAATATAGTTTGAAAACCTGAAGAAAGAGATCTTAAATACGACATATTTCCTGTGAAATAATCTACTATTATATCAGGCATGATGACCACTCCTTGGTTTATTGAAAGGATTAGATTTGAAAACTGAAGAAAGGAAAAACCATTAAAAAGTAGGGATGAACTACTAGCTCTATTGTAGAAAAGATACAGATACTTAATGCAAGCCTTCATGATATTTAAGGGAGTAATATGTGACTTAGCCTATCCACTGTTCAGGGCCCCCAGACAAGAGATGTGTTAGCGATGGCTAAGGTAGGTACCTAAAAAGAGTAGTTTGTGTAACTTCAGCAGCATCAGTTCTTCAGTAGTGACTGAAATTTTTGTTTCAGTAAAAAAGTGAAACTATCATGACTTATAAACTATGTACTGATGGATCTTGCACAAGTCTTAAAGGAGTTAAAAGGTCCTACCATTAATTTACTTTTTGACTTATTATGTCTCTTTTATTCTACCCAGGATAAGGTGATATTTTGGGGCTTGGTTGGTGGTTTACAGAAATATTTAGGATCTCAGGTTCCATGGAAACAAATTAAGTTTAAACTTCTAAATACATGTATAGGTTCAGTCTTTGGTCTTCATCTTTTTCCAGTGCCTAACCTTGTGTAAAGAGCACAGCAGCCTACTTATCAGGAACAAAGCAGAAAATTGTAGGAAAAAACAGGACTAAAAAGGATGTCAGGTGGTCAAGCAGTCCACCTTCCTGCCCCAGGGTGGGATTAACTCAATTTAAACCAAATACCTATTTGTCTAATCCAACAAAGGAGATTTGCCTGGGGAGGCCATGAAATCTCTGCTAGTCAATCATAAATAGAGACAGTGCAGATCAAAACCTCTTACTCTGCCTTCAAGCAACCATGCACACATGGTGCACTCAAGGAAAGACAAGCTAAATCCTGGTAGATCTTTAATGATACAGTCTAAAGGCTGAGATGTCAGTTAAACGCTCTTTGTTGGGAACAGTTCCACCTGCCATGGCACAGGAGAGACTGCAGAGATTCGGAAGTCTGCCTGTGCTAAAACATGTATTTCTACCATAAACTCTTAAAGGACATTTCTTTACATAACATGCAGAGCCAAGGCAAGAAGAATGTTCTTTTCCATCACTCTCGTTTAAAATAATTGATCCATCTGTAAAGAAGAGAGTTAATGGAACATGAGCTGCTTTGGGAGTGATTCCTTCTATAATATTCTGGCTTTGTATATCATAGAATCATAGAATTATAGAATGGTTTGTGTTGGAAGAAACCTTAGAGATCATCTAGTTTCAACCCCCCCTGCCATGGACAGGCACACCTCCTACCAGACCAGGTTGCTCAAAGCCCCGTCTGACCTGGTCTTGAACACATCCAGGGATGGAGCATCCACAGCTTCCCTTGGCAATCTGTTCCAGGGTCTCACCACCCTCAGAGTGAAGAACTTCTTCCAAATTTCTAATCTAAATCTACACTCTTCCAGTTTGGTGCCATTAACCATGTGTACATGAAGGATCAAACTCGCCCACTAAATGAACTTTGCAGAAATCAGAACACATCTGTGTTACTGTTTTGCTGTTTGTTTACTGCTGTTTCTAGCTATTGGTATATTTTGCCACTTGATACATTTCATAGCCACTCTCATTGCTTTCCAAACAGGGCTAACAGGATGATTAGCAATCTGTCTTTCTGTTCAGAAGTGTGCTCCTTGGGTAGTTTTAAGCAGGTCTCTTGTATTAAAAAGTGGCTTTGGCACAGAAAAAAAAAAAAAAAAAGAAAATTGGCAAAATACAGGATGTGAAACTACAAAAGAAATAGAACACATAAGAAACTAAGTATGTTTCATGAAGCATTATTTCTATAAGAAGTAGATATACAAAGCCCACTATGCACATGGAGTTAGGTCCATTAGCAAGCAGAATTTTGTTATTTTTTCCTTCAAGTTCTAAATACATTTATCTGTATCTGTGTTTCCCACTGGAAGAACAACACTAGAGATAGAAAAGTAAACAACGGTTTCCTAATCTTCTAAGCTTCAGTGCAAATATGTGGTTCAAGCTGTATTTCAGATTGCTGCTTAAAGCTCTTAGATGCATATCTTAGCAATCCTTGCTAAACTCTTGCAGTACATGCCAACTAAACAATGACATCCTCTTTTTTGGCTGGAGAGGTCATAGACTGTCTTGGAGTCTTTCCAGGTCTGCACTGCCTGACTTTCCTGTAAAGTATCCAAAATGTGGCTAATATCTGCCAAAAAGGCATAAATATGAGGTTGGTTGTTTGGGGTTTTTTTTGCCTGGTTGCACACCAACCCGAACATGCACATGTTCATGTTACAAGACTGATTATTTTAGTGCTCTCAGAGAAGAGGATTGCCAATGCACTTTATCTTGTCTCCATGGTTATAGAAAAGAGTGTGTCCAGGAAAGGGGTGATGGCCTCAATAGAATAATTTCTTTACTGAATCCTGACTTGGTAATTAACTCCTCCTTTTGCCTCGAATTTGAGCAAAAGGACGTAATTGTTCATAGAAGAATCTCATAAGCTAAAGCCAGCATGATCAGTAGACTACAGGGCTCAGGCAAGAACCGATTAAACTCCTTTCCTCTTTTCCCTTTCACCCAAAGGCAGACAGAAACATGGAAACATCCCCCACTCTGCCAATTTGATCTACTTTTACTTCAAGCAATAAATTCTGCCTTAACAAGCAGGCAGACAGAATGAATGGTGATATCCGAGGCTGATCAGACCACCCTCAGTTATGTCTCAAGGGTGGATCTATCTGTTAGACGTTGATAGTACTTGTGTAGCATGTCGTGATGGTAGTATATGACCTCTCGGTGTTTGTTGATAAAAAATATAATTTACCAAAGAAAGAAAGAAAGAAAGAAAATAAAAAGCTGGAAAATCAGGTATTTAGCACTTCATATCTTGACTCTGTCTTTTTTCCTTCAGACTTTTTGATTAGAGACCTTGAGAATGGTTCAAGTGCCTAAGCATAGGTGTCTAGCAGTATCTTAGGTGCTACCCATTATCTCAGGCATCACACTGGGCTATTAAATATGACACACCTATGGAAGAGCAGGTACAGCCTTATAAAGCAGCAAAGGCAAGATAAAATACACAAAGACATCTTAAGAAAATGCTACTGGGCATGTTTAGGCACCTGAATCCCACCCTTCATACCATCTTGGATCCTTTTTTGCTGTGTCAAATACGTCAGCTATTAGCAGCCCCCTCCTAAGTACACACACACCAGCCGTCTCAGGTGGTGAACGTCCATTAGCAAACCTCAGCCCGGGGACTAAAGTACTCTTCTTCACTACTGTCAGATTCAGGAGTCAGCAACCTCAGCTACTATCACCTGATACCTCCTGCCACAATTGATTAAAAAAAGTGCTCTAAGGACTTTCCCCTTCACTGTTAAAGCAAAGAAACAGTCCAACTGCCACCTTGCCCTGTGTATCCTTCTCCTTTCACTGGTGTCTGACGTGCTACGAGTACATATTGCTCTCACGGTTTTACCCTATTTGCTGTCCTTCACTCTTACACCACTATTGGCTTCAGCTACTCTGCCATGCCTCTGGCACAGCAAAATAAGAGCTGCAAGCATTATCAACTGAATGAAGCAGAGAAGTGAGCATCACAGGGATTTCTACCCTCAGTCCAGCTCAAGCCTGAGCCTTAGGGTCAGAAAGCTGAACTCTCATTCCAGGGGGACATAAAGGAGCCCTTCTCACATGGGAAGTTCTCCCAAGGGTATAATATGGAATTCGCTTTGAATTTTCAGAATCCTGCTTGAGCCTGATGAAGGTTAGAGAAATAGCAGAGAAGTATTGTAGGTAATTTCAGTACGATCTAGGATTTGGTAATGCCGGGAATGACTAAAGGTGCCTGACACTTCATTAGAAATAGCTGGAGAGGATTAAAAAAATTTATTCAGATTTGACTGGATTACAGTCTTTTGATAAATCACACAGATGCATGCTCAGCAGAGATGTATGGGGCTTCTGAAGGCTGACAAACAAGGACTGTAAAACATAGATATGAGCATTTTTCTGAAGAAAGTAATTTATTCATAGCTTCAACAAGACAAGCATGAGGTGAGAGGATACCCAGTAGGGACAAGCATGTCCTACCTTTAGTTGCTGCTCTCAAGGAACATGGGCCTCAGGTCTGTGTGAGCAGAACAAACAGGAGGAGGTGGAGGGATAAACAGCATGGTAGGTGGGTGGGTAGGATGGAAGACAGGGCTGGGAACTCCCAAGTGCCCACGTCTCATGTTTCCTTTAGTCTTCTCTGAGAAATGTTGAAAGTTCTTTAAATTAGGGGGGAAAAAGGAAGGGGGGGGAACCCCCAACAGTGGCTAAGAATGGCCAAGAAAGCTAACAGAAGGTAACTCTTTTCCTGGAGAAGTTGTTGCAGTGTATGTGGTGTGAGATTATGATTTGACTCATAAGTGACCATTTGTATACTCAGATTGTTAAATTAAAAATGTCTATTTTAGAAAGCCTCTTGCCAGCAGAGGGCTCAAAAATAGCAGTTACCATGAAAAGTAAGTAATTTTGCCTGTTTTGTCTGGAATTCTTGTTTCTTTTAAATGCAAGGGTGACTACAGTTATTATAGTTGGTCACTAAAGCTGAGGGCTTGCACTTTCTTTTACATTTGCAGGCCGAGCAAAGATAATGGAGGTTTATATTTACATGTAGCTTCAAGGAATGAGCATTAGTAACATAGTGGTTTAATGCTTTAAACCAGTTTGGCAAAATGGTTTGGCTGTTCCTGCCCACACTATTACTCCCAACTATCCTCTTCCAAAATTCTTTAATAGTTGGGATTGTACAGTAACTAAAAGTTACAGTCTATTTATAGGTACAAGAACAAGTGGAAGGGCTGATAACCTTAGCAGTGCCTTTATGGTAGAGTGAAGCTCTGTTCTTTCTCATATGCACACACGTGTTGGCTTGTAGCCAGCCCTGAATATGTTCATGTTTTCACGTGCGCATACAGAAATATCCAGTGGCAAGGAAAACAGTGAACTGAGATAGGCTTTCAGAGTTTCCATTTGGAGAGGGAACAAACAGGTCTTCTAATTTGATCCCATAGGTATTAAAAAGGCATTACAGGCCTTTTTTATAATCTCTAAATTACTTCATTTGTTATTGTCAGGAAATGTAGCTTCAGCACTTGAGAAGCTCGTTATTTTAGACAAATGTATGCAACTTTCGTAGTTTGCCAAGTCTTTTAATTTTAGTTAGTGTTTGTAGCTTATTTGCATGTTAATTATTTTTTTCATATTCAGAAGCTTTAACCCTAGAGCAATACAATTTACATGCATTTCACTTCGCATGAAACAGATTTTGTCCTTAATGGACCAGCACCACAGAGGAAGATACGAGATCCAACTCACCATATGCTGTCTAGTGGAACCGTGCCAAAGAGCTTCCTTCCTTTACCCTGGGCATGCTGAGAAGGCAGGGAACTGGCAGATGATTTCTGGTGTGTGGCACTGTTGCCCATACATGGCATGTACTGTCAAGAATAGCATCAGTTCATTTTATCTGATTTCTGGCACCACAAAGGAATTGTGATGGTATCACGATTCTCAGTCTATATCTAAAGCAAGCAGCAGCAAGTGATAGTTACTTGCGCCATTGCAACAAAACAACCTGAAGAACTGGGACAGCAATGCAGCATCCTCATGATCACTGTCCTGCCTGGTTTTGGGCAGAGTTAATTCCCTCAGCTGTAGAGTGAGCCTTATTCTGCCTTGCCACAATGGAGCACTAATGGTGATTGTGGGTCTGAGCTAGCATGTCCACAGTACCCTGTGCTATACACCAGTGGTCAGGATTTATTCCACTGAAATGTAGCCATTTACTTGAGGTGATTAGATTAAGATTGTAATAATCCTAAACTCTTTCTGCTTAATGAAAGAGGATTGATACCTCCAGAGGACAATTCATTCCACCTGTTTTAAATACTTATTTTAGGATGGGGTTAACTGCTTATCAAAAGTATATATCCTTCTTCTATTAGTTGTGCAGGAACCTGTGAACCTAGCTTAGATGGGAAATCTAAGGCTTTAGAAGGCTAAAGTTTGATAAAAATAAATCAAAATAATGTTAAGACACATTTCTATAGGTTAGCTAAGACATGTGCCTGTCTTCACTATTGCAATGATGTCTCTCCATGCCTCTTTGTGGAGTCAGCGTCTTTCAGGGTGGGAGAGCAACAGTTATGTACAGAAAGCAATTCAGACCTTAACTGTATTGATTTGATCTTTGGAAATGCCTGCCTCTCTTAATTGCTTATGGGAAAGACAAAATTAAGTTTATTCTTTTAGTTTAGGTGCCTCTGTTAAATCCCTCAAATTAAGCAGTATAAATACAAACCACAGTGCTAAATCAAGGACATCTGTCCTGTGCAGCAGTGTGTTCCATATCCCCCCTCAGATATCACCTTTCTTTTCAGCAATACCAACACCATTCTGCTATTTCACCAGTGCTATGGAGCTAGAAATCTTGCTGCTAACAGGGAAAATAACAGCTGGGACAGTATAAAATATGTGGCTTGTCTGTTGGCCTGTGCAGATGGCTCTCAGGGAATGCTGCAGGGCACCAGCCGTGGTGCCTTCTGTCTACCTGGGTATATCTGTGCAGTTCTCTGATTTATACATAGATACACTTTAGATATGTATATTTAAATATGTATATACTGCATTCACATGCACACACATAAAATGTTATATAAATGAAATATAATAAGGAAATAAGTACAGTAAGGAAAACTCTCAAAAGGTTTTCCAAAAAGATAGCGCAAGCAAGAACAACCAGCCAATGGGTTCATGAATCAGAAGTATTTTATTTATAAAATTCCTTGATTCTGTGACACGTTTCACATAAAGACAGTGGGTACTGCAGAGCTCATTTTTACCGTAACTGTGGGGATCTTCCAGCTACCTGTAGGACCATGGCACTGTCTATCACAGAATACAAGATAAAATGAAAATGTATAGAATAAAGTGATTTTTTTTATCCTTAGGTCAATATCCTTGTAGAAAGTTTAAACACTTCTTGGCTGAGTGGCAGAGGAGGAAGGGGACAGAAGTGTTCTATGATCTTCTCATGTCCCACAGCTGCAGCTTTCCAAGACAGGAGAACCACCAAGTGAAGCAGTCACCCTCTGTTGCCACAGTATGCCCCTGCCTCCCTGGCCAGGGCTCTTCCAGCCTCACACCAAGGCTGTGAATTCCTTGCCTTCCTGACAGCCAGAAGACACTCATTCTGAGCCAACCATTCTGGCCACCACCAGCATTCTACCCACTGTCATATGGCCACTACAGCACTAGGGCTAATGCCAGAAACTTAACCCCAGGGTACCCAGTGAAAACAGGTGCAGAGCTCCCTTTGTCCATGTCTCTGGGGAGCTTCTAGCTCCCTGTAAGACCATCATAGGGTAGGGGTTGGTGCTGTCTTATCTGTTCTGTAGACTGTTGGCAACTGTCCAGTTCAGTGGCAGAGGAGGGACAGGACAGGAGTGTGCTGTGGTCTGGTAACTTTCCTGTCCAGATGTCCAACTGAAGTACAAAGCAGCCACCCTCTGGCACAATAGGCAGCCCTTGCCCCCATGCCCTCCCCCCCTTCTGCTTGCTTGCCTGGATGCTTGTCTGCCAGCCTAACATGGTACAGCCATCCTTGACTGGCAATGTCACCAGCTGCTACTACCACCAATGTTCTGCCTGCCATGAGACTTGTCATGACATCTGTATACTGTGTACTGTTCTCTGGATAAAAAGATGACTGGATGGCCAGGACCAAAGAGAGGTAGCAAATGGAATTAAATCCAGTTGGCAGACAGTCACAAGTGGTGTTCCCCGGGGCTCAGTATTGGCGCCTCTTCTATTTAATATCTTTAACAATGATCTAGATGAGGAGGATCGAGGGCATCCTCAGTAAGTTTGCAGAAGACACCAAGTTAGGTGGGAGTGTTGATCTGCTTGAGGGTAGGAAGGCTTTTCAGAGGGATCTGGACAGGTTGGATCAACGGGCCAAGGCCAATGGTATGAGGTTCAACAAGGCCAAGTGCCAGGTCCTGCACCTGGGTCACAACAACCCCAGGCAACGCTACAGGCCTGGGGACAAGAGGCCTAGTGGAAAAGGACCTGAGGGTGGTAGTTGACAGCAGGCTGAATATGAGCCACCAGTGTTCCCAGATGGCCAAGAAGACCAATGGCATCCTCACCTGTATCAGAAATAGTGTGGCCAGCAGGAGTAGGAAAGTTATCATCACCCTGTACTCAGTACTGGTGAGGCCACACCTAGAATACTGGGTGTCTCACTACAAGAAGGACAATGATGTGCTGAAATGCGTCCAAAGAAGAGCAATGAAGTTGGCGAAGGGTCTAGAGCACAAGTCTTATGAGGAGTGACTGAGGGAACTGGGGTTGTTTAGCCTAGAGAAAAGGAGGCTCGGGGGAGACCTTATTGCTTTCTACAACTACCTGAAAGAAGGTTGTAGCGAGGTGGGGGTCAGTCTGTTCTCACATGTAACAAGCAATAAGACAAGAGGAAAGTTACACCAGGGGAATGTTAGGTTGGATATTAGGAAAAATTTCTCCACCAAAAGGGTTGTTAAGCACTGGAACAGGCTTCCCAGCAAGGTGGTTGAGTCACCATCCCTGAAGGTATTAAAAAGGTGTGGATATGGTGTGGTGCTTAGGAACATGGTTTAGTGGTGGAGTTGGAAGTGCTAGGTTAATGGTTGGATTGGACAACCTTAAAGGTCTTTTCCAAACTGAATGGTTATATGCTTCCAATATGTGCAGGTTGTTCTACCTGCAACTATGAAGCAAGTGATGAACCAAGGGCAGATCCTATTGAGGGAGCCCAGTCTGAAGCAATGGGTGTCAAGGCCAGAGACAAACTACAACGTATGTATGACGGGTCCATCCAGGAGATAAGCTACGTATAACTTAGATGCAAGGTTCATCCATGAGACGAGATCAGAGACAGGCATGCCTACAACATGACTTAGGGAAGACCTGAGCCTCAGTGGAGCTCCTGGGACAGTGGGCAGATGATGCAGGGATGAAAGTCCCATATGGTCCTGGACAGGGCAAGTAAGACCTGTCTGTGCCTTCAGACCCCTGACAGAAGCTGACATAGGATTTCTGAAGATTGCCTTGAGAAGGATTGAACTTGTACTGTCCTACATGAAACAGAATGGCAAGGGGTGGGGGAATCTGTCTTCTTAAAGTCCATGAACTCAGCCAGCCTTGCTCTACAAAGCATTTCCTGTCTGCTAAGAACCCTTGTGGCACTATAGCCATGAAAAGACTGTCAATCTTTTGCTCTTAGCCAAAAAGAACCAGCAAAGTGACTAAAGTGGAAAGCAGTGAGGACTGAGAGGAGAGCAAACGTTGTCTGAAGGTGATAGAATGAAACTGTAATGTGGGAAGGGCAGAGATTTCCATCCTGTCTGGACAAGGGAGGAAATAGAGCAAAACGTGGATGTGGTCTGAAGGATCTCTAGCAAATGGAGCCTGGAAATGATTCAGGATTCCTGAGCCTCCCCTATTGTCAGCTTTTTGCTGGCAGCATGTGTCTCTCCTCCTTCCTCTTGATTTATGCAGATGTTGACAAATGTGCTACTATTAACTCAAAAGGATCCAAAGAGCTAAAATCTGATGATGAACTATATGGGTCACTATAATGCTACATACTGGATTTGCTGAAGGTGTTCAGTTTCCTTTTTAAAAAATACAAGATTTTCCATTAACATTCCCTCTCTCCTCCCTTTACTTCTTCTCCTGCTCGATTAATAGACAAATAAATCTGAAAAGTCAAACATTCACAAGCAAGTAAATGCCAAGACGAAGGTTAATTTGGCAGAGGAGAAGGAACCTCTGCTCATCTTGCTACCTGCCATGCATTCACAGGCAGATAGGTTACTTGTTTCCCTAATGAGTGGGAAACAGCTGTGGCCAGCCCCTTTGTGATCTATATGGAAGGCTGCCCTTACTCCCACAGAACATCTTTGCCTACAGGCCAATCACAGATTCATCCAAGATAACAAGGGGAAATAGATAAAATCTTTACAGCCCAAGTGCTGTCTATATTTCAACTCTTTCTCTTCTTTCCTTCCATTTTCCTCCATATTATCCTTGGATGAATCCAGTAACTCCAAAAGGCTACTGCTGTGCTCTTTGATAGATGTGTTTCAAAAGGAAAGATGCTTTTCAAACTCCTCAAAGTCACTTTCCGAAAGTGGTGGCAAACAAAACCTCATCTTTTTTACTTTCTGTATGTTTGGTTTTCTATTAGATCATGTTAAACGTGTTTTGGCATCAGGTTATGTAGAGCAGAGTTAAATTGCATCCTAAGATGGATGGGATGCCTCTGTGTGTGTGAGGGCGAGCGACTCTTTATGTATCTTTCTGAATATACCAACTGGCTTTAGAAATGTATGCTACAAATCTTGTCAAACAGGACTGTAGGCTCAAATAAACTTTCTTGTCTCTGATCTCAGATGGAATGCTTTAGTGTGGCATTACGTGTTGTTAATTCATGACTAAATATTTAACAAAGTCATAAATTGGGAGGCCAAATTTCCTGGGCAGAAGGATGTTACTCCTATCCCAAGTTTCCAAGTCATTGAAGCAAATTTGATTTATTAGTTTGGTATAACTGGCCTGTGGGCAGCTTGATGCTTCTAGTCTAGCTTACAAGCAGTTAAATTAAATGTCTTCTGGGAAGGATTCAGCAAATATAACCCTCACTGAAGAGAGAGTGGGAAGTGCTGAGCCTCTCAGAAGTGGGAATTAACAATTTAAGGGATTGGATCGTAATGTTTCATAAAACTAGAAATTATTTTTACTGGCTACTTTTATGGACTTCCTTATTTTAATCCTAAAATAGAATCATCTGTTCAAATAATGTTTTTCCCTGCTCTCACCAACAAATTATTAAATTACCTGGGAATATGGAAACAGTTAACTGCTGCTTAGAAGTGAAGTGGTTTTGTGTTATAGCAAATGTCTGTTTTCGTTGGAGATATTCTTCTAAGTAGCAAAAGTAAATTCATTGACACATTAAAGGTTTGATCTCTGCTGTTTAAATGTCGGAATCTGCAGCATAAATAGCATCATCTAAGCCAGTTGTGCAATTTCCTGTGATGATCAAGGGAAATGAAGACAAGTAATGAGGCTGAGGGTGAGATTCATCTCCTCTTAAAGCAGAAGCTTACAGTTAAATGAATCTCATTTCAATAGTTACATCTCCACTGACTCCATTAGGAATGTAAATATATCAGACAGAGACACCCATAATCAGTTAGATGGATCCCATGCATGCTGTCTTTAAAACACGTTTCTACTTTAGCAGTGGTATCCCAGGGATTTCTCTTTCTTAGAAGTCATTACTGAATCAAGGCTTTTTGTGTATAAAAACATACACATTACTGATGGAAAAAAAAGTTGGAAGCTTCCCACTATGTTTAAGTACATCTATAGACAGAGGGCAGGCTACATCTGGCCCATTTTTAGCTGTCTAGAAATAAGCACCTAGGTAATATTAAACACCTTGCCTCCCTCTGTGGAAAGAGACACTCACAGAGAGTAATTTATTGTAACTCCTGCAACACTTATTCTAGGATAAGGTGAATCTAGACAACCTGCCTAGAAGGCACACATAACTCCTAGAGGATCAACATTACCTGAGATCTGTCCCACCTGCAAATCCCGTTCTATCACCTATTTGCATGTTGTGGTGTTTTAAACTCACCATGTGTGCACCTCCTGTAGAGGTTCTACAGCTATTCTGGTCCCCACTGCAACTTTCATTCCTAGCATATCATCTCTCAAATCCCTGCTTAAGATTCCTTCCTTTGTTCAGTTACTCTTTGTTTGCAGCCATACTTTCAAATCTACAATCCTAAGTATACAAATATGTTTGAATTTTGCAGTAAGCCTTTCAGAGTATCTTTTTGCTATCTACAGGGATTCAGCTTTATAAATAATATCTGTTGCTGTTTAATTTTAATGTGATTCTAGAGGCAAAGGGAGTATGTACACTACAACAAATGCTCAGGAATATCATGCAATAGAAGAACTATTAGAAAACTAATTGATTGGTGGGAGGGGACATCTTCCATTGAATGGGTGTGTAAGAACAGAAGACCCTTAAGTGGGAACAAGAGATCATATTCCCAAGATTTAGACACAAGAAAATATAAAATGCAATATTCTGAAACGTGGGAGCTCTTATTTTGATCTTTACAATTGCTTTCTTTGGAGTGAAGGGCCTGATAATATTTTTGCCCAACCTTAATGTAGCCCTTTCACAGTTTAGAACTCTTCAGAAGTTCATAACATGATATGATAGGCAAACATTTTGTTAGCTCCCTTGCTGCATGTACCACACGCACACAGAGCTTGTTCTCAGGCCCACAGATTGATGCCAGAAATCAAACACGCTCCAGCACAATCTGAAGAAATTCAAATGATAGAATAAGATTACTCTCTGGCAAAACATTATAAGATGCATTTTCTACAATCAGAGAAAGACACTAAGAAATGTCAGCTCTAAAGACCAAACCTCATTGTACTATTAGGAATATCAGGAACAGGACAGTCTATCTGGTCCTACATTACCACCCCTCATTCATGCTGATTTGGAAGTTGTAAAAGACATCTTTAAGAAAGAGGGAGAAGATCATCCTGAATGGTCAGTAAATCCTTATTCTCTTAGCTGAAATATTTGGCAAGAATACCAGTGAATTCCTACATGAACAATTCATTTAGAGAAGGCTCCTGCTAGCCATCAGCCAGCCAGTCAAAAGTGACTGTGTGTAAACTAGTACCTAATGCCGAAAGACAGAGACAAATCACATCAGCCACTGCAAGATGATATAAAAGACTTGAGGCAGTTTGAGACTAACTGGTTTGGTTTGAGTTTTTGTTTCTAAGTAAAAAAATCCACAAACTCACCCACTGTCATGCCTTGTCTTCTACGTAGGTATTGTCTCTCTCTGGCTCTGTGTTGGACTACTCAGAGAAGATGTCTCCAAGGTACAGCTTGGTCGTGGTTTTTGGAGGTTCAGTACCAGGACCCCTTGCAGTGAGCACCTTTGCATGCCCTTCAGCCACACTGCAGGCAGCATTGCACTGTTATCACAGAAGCTTTGAACAGAAAATGAACAATGACCTTATTCATATGAGTGTGGATGTCTTGGTACATAGGGGAAACTGACTGTGTAGCATGTTGTAGAGGAGGTTAGCCGTTAGTGCTGTGGACAAGAGATATCTGCACCATTCAGCCTGTACCCAGTGATAGCTCCTCAAAACCAATGCCAAAGACAGTGAGCAGTGCTGGCAAGTAGGAGAAACCAAGGATGAAAAACAAGGATGGATTCCCTCATCTGAGATCTATGCTCTAGTGACAACTTTGTTTCCAGAATACGAGGTACTCAGCCAAAAGGGCAGATGTACTACTACTGCAGCCTGTATCTGTCCTCTGAACAAACCATGTTTCCAGGCCAGAGCAATGCCCTAGGCAAATTTTTCTTTAAGCAGTGCAGTGTAGCTACTGGTAATACTAATTCTTAGCAAATAAATTAACATTCCAAACAGGTAAAAACAATGAACCTAAAGGGTTTTGCCACTTTTTTAGAAAGCATGCTGCCTCATTCTGCAAGATAATATCCCTTGCTAAAATAAGAAAATAAATATAAAATTTACCAATTTTATTTTCATATCTGTCCTGAGTAGCATTGTGTGATCAAATGCAATTACAGCTCTTCTCATTTTAATGTGGCATTTACAGTTATTAGCTGATCCTAGAACAACAATTTCTTAAATGGATTGAAGAATAGATGCAGCTACTTCACAGAAATATGCTCCATGTGCGCTACTGTGTCTATTTGGCATCATACCCAAGTGTCTAGTCTTCTTGATACCACTAAAGGCAAGCCTGGACCAAAAGTGCAATGCCAACAACAGAGTGAATAAAGTAGTTCTGCAGTCTTGCAGAAAGAATTTAAAGAACAAAGATTTGCTTTTGATTTATGTGGTGTGGACTTACAGCATTACATTATTGCCTTTATTTCCTATCTATCTCATAAATGCTCAATCATTAGCCATCAAAGCTGGAAAGGTCTTTTCACTTGACTACACAATTCCAAATAAATGGCACTGCTTTATGCAAGTCTTAGAATGAAATGGAAAATTCTAATGTCAGTCAAGAAATATAAAAACATCACTTATTTGCAGCCTTTATTTTGTTTGAACTGTTTTTCTGTTAATTGTATACCTCTGTTTTATTTGGGAGTAATGTTGATGTCCTTAAATAATTTGATCATGCATATGTAGATAAGCTGATATATAATGTAGAATAGCTTATTATTAGGGCTACCTTTACTGTAGATATAATTAGAAATAATCGAAGACTTATTATTGTTCTTAAGTACACTGACAAACTCTATGTTCATCTGGTTTTGCTTCTCTTGACACATTCCCACAATGAGTAGATGCTAATTTATATTCATACCTATCAACTTTCTTTCCCCCCCATTTTTATATTTCCTTTTCTCTTACTTAACTGTGTTACATTTTCTCCCTGAGTCCAGATGTTGTTGCTTGGGTTTTTTTTTTAAAGAATAGAATTGTCTTTTGCTTGTTTTTCCAAATCTTGTTTTTAGAATATCAAATAAAAATTAAACATTTTTTCTAAGTACTATTGTTTTCCCACTCCTACATGTCATTCACTCAGTTCATGATCATTCTTAGCTCTGGGAGTAGTATTAATCATTGTGACTTTATTGTTTTCGTAGCTGAAAATAACCAACCAATACTTGTTTTCACTGGCTAATTGTTAGCTCAGTGCCTCCTTATCTGTCATGAAAGGCTCTCACTCAGCATTTACCCTTCTCAGGTCTAGGGCTTTGCAATTAGGAGACTGTCATCTTTACGGTTTGAAAATTCCAAGGCTGGTTTAATATTAGCAGCATAAGGACCTTCAAACATTTCCCTTCAGCTTGAAGTTCCTCACAATGACATGACAGATAGATGTTAAAAATACCCAACCAACAAACAAGAAAATAAACAGAAAAAAATCACAACAAAAAATTAGTTGTTTGATCTTCTGTCTGACTTGAATGCACTAAAGGGACTACAGAGATCTGTGCATTTGTTGGAACTGTGGTATGTAAAGATTTGGAGTAACTTGGACCTCAGTTATCTTTGCATCAGGAAAGGTAATTCTACTTTTTTACATTATGTACTACCTCTGTTCCCACATTTTAATCACTGGATATTTTCCTAAACAGATCTTAGACATTGACTGTACTATTCTAATAAACAGAAAAGCTTGAAACCATGTTCTATTATTACTAACATGATATTTTTTTTTCCCCAAACTCACCTAGTTCAGTGCTTATTCATCACTTAGATTCCTCAGCAAACAGGAAGAGGGAATCCCTCTTTTAATTATTATTTTTTATTTTTATTTTTGTAATTCTATGATTCTATAACAGTTTTTCTACTATTAGAAATTCTCATTCTATCTTCTGAAAAAAAAAAACAAAAAAAAGAGTTGCATTCTAAGTCTCAGATTCTGTAGCCTCTGCTATCAGAGCAGCATGATGACAGCTGCCTATCCCACTCCTTCCTCACTGGAGACCTGCAAGCACACTCAATCACCTTTTTGTTTATATACCTTTAGTAAAGCAATGAGATTTTGTGTGTAAGTACAGCATCTGCATATAGTTAGTTTCAAGGCATTTGCTTAAGACAAGAATAGTTTGGCCTATATTTAAATTCTTCATCTGAATGCCAATTCATACCATGGATATTTTCACATCACACCCCACTGAACTCTACAGAAGGGTAAAGATGCTATCTGGAAAGGGAGAAGTGAGCCAGCTGCCCAAATGCTCTCAGCTAGATAGAGAAACTGATGAGTGTTTTTTGTCATATGCTATTTTGAGAATTACATTTTAGAATAAATGAGAAGATAAATAGAAGGGACATAACAGTGCTGCCCGGAATGTTGGTCCTGACAAGATGTATTCCTATGGTCTGTCATTATCGTTATCATTCTCTGTGGAATTCTGTAGCAATAAACTATGATGCTATGATTTTCAAAAGAAGTTGCTATTGACTGTGAAAAAAAAACCCAGATGTTTGCCAGTATGGTAACATTACTTTCGTTTTAGTGACAGAAATGTTAAGGATCTCCAGCCAAAATTTATGAAAAGCCTAATCTGGGAGGATGTACATTTTAAGAATGGACGGTTGAGAATGACTTGATTATCCCTGATCAGGAATGGAAGGAATGAAGGAAGGGAGAGAGGGAGGCAATTAATATGCAAGCTATACAGGTGCTTTTCCAGAGAAAGGCTCAGCAGGTAGAACCTTGTTTAAACAAGTGTGCTGGATAGGTGACATAGAAAATAAATTTTATAGTCAGGTAATTTTTCTCTCATTGGAAACTGTTGATCTAGAGTGTGGTGTGCTTTAGCACCTTCATAATGCTCCTAGGGGAAGCAGATTTTCATTGCAGCATGTTTTTACTTACAGATTCTGCACAGTAACGGTAAACAAGGGGCACAATAGAGACATTGGCAATTTTTTCACAGAAGCAAGGCAATGCAGTGGCAGGAGAGAAGGCAGACTCTGCTGAATACTGGTCAAGTATGAGTTACAGTACCAGAAGCCCTAACTCCAGCTTGACAGTGACATTATTTCTCTGAGTAGCCTGGATCCAGTTACCATCCCTTTGAACTCTTCATATTAGTTTCCTTATCCTTGAAAACATAAGAATTTCACCTCTTCCTTAAGCTGGCTGAAACATTAATGACACACTCTGGTGAACTGTGCTTTGGAAGTGCAAAAAAAGGTGTTGTGTTTTTTTTTTTTTTGTTTTGTTTTTGTTTTTGTTTTTGTTTTTTTGTTGTTTTTTCTTGGATTTTTTTTTGAGAAGAAGTAAAAGCAACTAGTTTCCATCAACTCATGACTAGCAGAGGAAAATGCCATCTGGCTCAGTGATTTCATGGGGTGCCTGTGACCCACAGAGTAATAGTAAGATGTCTGTAGCTGTTCCATGAGCCATAGCACACTTTAATTAAGAGTTTGATGATAAGCTTATTATACATTTTCTGAAGTCTTCTGAAGGTTGTCAATGTCTGAGATTCCAAATTCCTCAGGATAGAAAGGTTTATGGAGACAGGAGGATACAGAGGTCATAACTATATTTGCTTTGTATAGCTTTGGAATTTGCCTAGTATTTGACTGTTGGTAACACAAGGATGATGATACACACTCCATTTCTGAAGTGGCAATTAAGAAAAAAATGAACAGGAAGAACTATAAGGGAGTATCTTTTATTTATAAGCACTGGCATCTATGAATGAAAAGAAATGTGTATGTAGGAGTTGCTTGTGGAAGTAAGTTATCCTCTGATTCCCACATCTTAGCATGTCTTTCAGGGCCTCTGATTGCCACACACATACTTTTGTTTTCCAGTAGTTGTTTACAAATTTTGGAAAGCTCACAAAAGGAGGTGTAATTTTCTAAAGAAATAGCTACCACACAGTGTGAGAAACTACATGGATTCCCTAAAATATATATTATTCAGTTTATTCATTTGAAATAATCTCTGCACTGTAGTGAAAGGAAAAAATCCAAATTCTGACTGAGGCCAACTATTAACTTTCCACTCTTGCAGTTTGTGATATTGCTGAGACAGAATAAACCAGAGGAGTACTTTGAAGATATTAAAACACTCCATTTTTAACCTTCAGCAATGTGGATATCTCAAACAATGCCTTTGATATCCCAAGCATTAAGAAAAGTTCTTCTCTAGCATAAATTCACACACAAAACTGTAGGTAGACTGAATACTCACACCTAATTTTGCAAGAAGCAAGAAAGCCTGATAATGAAAAAATAACAGCTTTAATGAAAGCAAGACCACATGTTCTATATCATGTAGTCTGTGCCTCATTCTCAAAGGGAAATACTCAAGTGTGTTTAAATATAGATAGGATATAATCACACAGAAAAGAAAATGTAAAAGGCATTCTGCGTTGTCTACCATCCCCTTCCATTCCCTGCCTTGTGCTTCCCTCCTCTCCACCTGTAGAATGTAGATTAGGTCATAACAGGTCTATCTCTTCATTTCCAAAATGTAATTGGAGAAGAATTTCTCATGGTCCATTTTTGAAGTGAACCAGGACACAAACCATTAAGTTCCTGGTCACAGGACTGACCTGCAGGGGTGCATTCCTCATGGAAGAAAGACCCTGATTCCATCTCTGTCTGGTTCTTCAGTGTGGGTGAGTATTAGAAAGATCACCGCCTGGCCTGTGTAGTTGTTCCCATTAATGCATCTTGTTTAAGAGTTTGCAAACAGATATAGTGTTTCTACAAAGGAGTCTGCCTTCCTGCACCCCTCAGGATACCCAGGGTCCTAATGAAATTAGGGGCAGAAAGCAGCGTGTTTCCTCCATGAATTACCAGCAAATTCAGCTCTCCAGGCAGTAGCCTGTTCAGGTAGGCTATAGATTTTAGTAGACATTTAACACTTATGAAGAGGAGCATCTTCTTCTGCTTCCCACAGATGACAGGACCTTCACATTAACTTAAGGTCTAACCTAAGCCCTGCTCCAATAAGATTCTAAAAATTTGTCATCCACACTGCCAGTGTAGATAGTTAGAGTTGTCTGTTTAGTCTAGGAAGGGAAGAATATAGGAAGACATGATAACCATGTTCAAACATGTAACAAGACATCACAAAAAAAAAAGAAAGGAATTAATCATTTTCCCTATCCAGTGGAAAGTTATCAGTTAATGGGCCTGTATTGCAGCTGTGGAGGTACAGACATAAATGCAAAACCATCTAACTGTTAGTGAAGGGAAGCACAGAAATAGGTTGCTAAAGGAGAAGGGGATGTCTATCATGGTTTTAAAAGTAGACTGGATAAATATATGTCAGAAATTATATAGGCTTGTTCCTTGGGGTTGGGGCCAGGACTACAACACATTTCAGTGTCTCCTCCAGATCAGCTGTCCACGAATCTATAAATAAATAAAAAGCAGCAATATTCTGAAAAACAAGCTTTCTTGCAAAGTTTCACACATGCATCGTGCAAAGACAATGGAACATTTTCAAAGACAGTGAAACATTTTCCTTCTTAGGATGTTGTGCAAACAGAGCTCGCACAGGACCAAATGCAGTCTTTGTTACATCCTTTGCATAAACAATGTTACTACAAATTGAAGTTTAGAAAGTAAACTTTTGGGCCAGATTCTCTGCTTGTACAAATTGTCTTGGCTCCACTTACACTTCATGGATTCATTCTGGGTTTTATTTACTGTGCTAGGCTCTGGCCATTTGACTTAGAGTCTTCCTTTGACATCCCTGCCTTTGAATCTAGTCCCTGAGCATGTCTGACTCCACTCAGAGGGTACAGGATCCACACAAACAAGCCAAAGTGATTCAAGATGGATTGAACTGTGGAAGCATTCATGGCTGTGTCTAATTAAGCAAATACAGGGAGCCAGCAAAAAATGGGCAAGAGCAGTTAAATCCAGGAAGAGGTCAACCCCGTTGGTAATTAGCAGGATAATGGATCAAAGAACTCCACTTAACACAGGAAATATTGAGCACCTCGTCTTTATAGCTGAATCTGATAAAAGTTGGGTTATACATTTTCTACTAAATGAACCGGAGGCAGCTACAAACAGGAGGCTATTGTTTAACCTCTGTGGGAATTTCAGTTGGGTTATTGCTGCTTGATGTGCTACAGAAGAGCAGCCCTTATGCCACATACTGATGTAGGTCTAATGATCTCTTATCTTCACATCCACGGTGCTTACTCCAAAAGCAAAGAAAAATGAAAGCCTTTCAAATAGCTTTGCCCCTAAAAAAACCTGCCTCTTGGTTTTTGTTTGTTTAGGGTTTTTTTTATGTTGTCTTTCTCTTTTCAGCTTACAAATAAGTATATCCAGTGCTTTGTTTTAACAGGTTTCTTGTTCCAAAGGAGTAATGTACTGCATTGTGTTATGTCTGAACTCCATCAGACAGAAAAGCTCAGAAATAAAAGTGAAGAGAGGAAAGGTCTTCAGTACCATTGTTACATTAGTACCTAAAAATTACTTTTTAGAAAATACTGCACTACTCCAAACCTGTCCCTTCTGACACTTCAATTTCAGCTCTTTGCAACAGCTTAATTAAAAGGATAACACACATGTTGTATGTGCTGGAGTCAGTCTGACTTATGTCATTCTTTGGTTTATGCACTGAAGTAATAAAGAAAAAATTACAACCAAAGATCCAGTGCTCAAAAACAAAAATAAAAAAATCCTTTTCTTGCAGACAATTGCTGTTCAATAGATAAGTCATTAAATATTTTTCACTTCTGACTGCAGGTGAAAACAAAATCTTCTTTTATGTTTCTTCCTGGAGACACCACTGGGTGTATTCTTACTGGTGACTGCAATGTAAACTCTCTACACTTGTTTTTGTCAATGACAGGGATAGTTCTTCCCTGGGTAAGTAAAAACACCTAAAGTTAGGCTCTTCCTCTGACCTTTTCTGGGAGGAGACTGCCTCTATCCATAGATTATACAGAATAATGTTTTCTTTTTCCTTTTAGACACAAGCAGCCTTTCATTATTGTCTCCAGCATGTGACTGGGATCAGGAGCTATCTGAAGTGGATCAGCCACATTCAGAACAGAAATGGTCTCCATCAGTAACAAATTCACTGCAGAAGACATGATTTTCTCTTACTGCTCCTTCCTCCTTATAGGATATGTACCACCACTAAAAGCTGCCTTCACAAGTTTATAGTACACTCTGTTCTGGATACTGGAAAAGGGTGTGGGGATACAATCTCAGTCTCAGATAATTTCATGGAGTGTCTCCATTGCCTAACAAAGCTGGACCCACCTTAGCAGAATCAGAGCAAAGGTAGTGCTGCAGCAGTGCTCTGACCATACACATCATATTCACAAGCCTACGTACTGCCCTAAAATTCTGATTTTTCACTGTGAAATAAAAGCTTTTTATATTTCGTGGGCATTAGAATGGAGCACAGTTTCTCGTGAACGATTACAAAAAAAAAAGAAGGGGAGAAAGGAAGGATCACAAATGTCAATTACCACAAAAAGCCTCCGTGACAACTAAACTGACTACTTCTTTTCTTTTAAGCTGCCTTATAAATGCCATAAGCACAAAGCATCCAGGCCTCCCTACAGCTCATTGGTGCCAAGTGGATTAGGCTGGCAGAGACTGTGCTGGTTTAATCCCCTTTAATGCCTTGTACCTTCAGTCTGATGAGCAGTCAGCTCCTTTCACTCCAGCTCCGCACAGAGCTCATCAGCGATAATGGCTTATCGTTACCATCATCAATAGGAAACTTCTGTTCCCTGTGCTCCAGATCTTCATCCCGTTTAAAAGAGCTGAAGAAAAATTCAAGCTCTCACTGAAATCTTCCTGCTTCTAACAGATCAACTGCAAGTTTCCTAGTGAAGGGTGGTAGCATTTATGCACATTGCCCCTGGAAAGTGTAAATGAAAACTTGGCAATGAAAGGCTGGTTCCTGGCAAGTCCTAAAAAAGTACTTTTCACACAGCAGCCACATGGCATCCATTCACATCTGAGTTGTATCCCACTGGAATACAAAACCAAGTAGTATTTCACAGGCTTTTCTGTACTCAGGGTAGGATGGGTTGAATCGTACTTGTGCTTTTGGAAGTACCAGGAGAGAAGAGGTGTTAATCAGTCTGGGAAGGGTGACGCATTCCTGTGCTCACCCCCACAGCATGGCCTGGTTACGCACCACAACAGCCAGTTCCATGGGACTTTTTATTCCTGTCACTGGGGCAAAAGCAGAAATGGCAAATCACATGAAGGGCAGAAGAAATACTGGTAAATCAGGACACCTGTCCTCCACCCAGAGAGAGAAAAAGTGCAGAAGCGTGACACTAAGCCAATTCTGGAGAAAGGGACAGACTTTATTTACCACTCAGCTGGACTCCTACAAACCACCATTTTGAAAGCAGTTTGGTTCACAATTTGTTTGCACTTCTGTATGACATGGTATGTAGCACTGTGTTGGACCATGACATCCGTTATGGCATGTGGTAAATGCCATCACTCCTGCTAGTCACAAGGTCTTCAATGCTTAGCTAAGTCTGTGTTCTGGTATAAGAACTGATGACCCAAGAGGACAGCTCAGGCTCCATAGATGGCAGCAACTGCAAAATAATTTCCACAGGCAAGGCATTGTGAGCCTCTTCCCTCAAGCTCTGTCTCATAGGACTTCTCTGAAGCACCCAGCCTACAGTTGTCGTCCTACTGTCACTATCAGCTATGGAGGAGAAGCTGTGAAAACAAAAGTGGAAAACAGGTAGAAGCATCCAAGTAAAACCTGGCTGAATAGAGTGGGGAATGGGATGAATTTGGCCTCTTATTTTAAATTGTCCCATTATTAATATTCAACAAAGCTGTGTCTAACAAGATTCACACAAAAGAACTATGGATATCTTGCAAAAGTTATGAATGACTCAGAAGACAAAAAGAAAGACTTGTACATTTCATGAGAAAAGAACACCTTTTAAACAGAAGAACCTTTCCTAAAGTAATTTTAAAATACTTTTTCGTGTCTTAATTAGCCCTTAATTTTCATTGTCACTGGTGTAACATCAGCCTTTCATGCACAGCTATCAAAAGTAATGTCCCATCATGCTATGAAAAGGAAAGTTTTTTCTTTGATATTGGTTATCAGATATTTTTTGATATTATTTCTCAGAGGAAATGAATAAATATTATCATAAGAGAAACTGAGCACCTCTCCAGGATGTGTAAAATTTAGCAAGCCAAAATATTGTTCTCTTGTACAACAGCAACTTCACTATCCTGACAGAGCACATTCAAGCAATATGTTTTTAAACAGTGTTGGCATGACAGATGAATATCACTTTTTTAACAGTACTCAAAATGACTTTGAGAGCAAGAATAACACTCATTCCTAACTTCCACCTGCTGGATATTTCTGTATTGCTGGAAGTGCTTAAAATCCCAGATAACTTTTTGCTATCAGAAATATTACCATTTTGCTTATATATTCCCATAAAATCTTTGTCATATTATTTATTGATGAAGTCAAATATAAACCAGAAGTTATTTCTTGCTTTCATTGCTTGTAGGTCACATGTAACTTTGGCCAAACTTAGCCTAATGTGGCAGAAATAGTGCAGCATATCAATGTTGTGATGCAGATGCATTCTTTTATAGCACATAGCAGAAGAGAGGAAAACTTCACTATTATAATACACAGAATTATTTTTTTTTCTGTTTTACATGATAAGAGTCCAGATAAACACCACAGACTCAGAGAGAGAAAGCAAACTGATAAATTAGTAACAGAACCCATGTGCCAGAAATTGGGCTTCTGGATGCCAAGGGCTACCAGCTTACCCTGGGTGTTCCCTGCTGGTGCGTGCTGTATTTGGTTGATTGCACAACACTAAGCACAGCTGCTGCTAAAAGCAGAGCAGAAGTCATCTGGCAGGGTACAAGTGGGAAGTAATGGAGACCAGGCTCGTTCAAAGTGAGAAAACCTTAGAAGTGCTTTGCTGGGCTCTGGGGTGGGGCAGTGTGGCAGCTGTCCTGCATACCAGCCTGACTCATGCCAGAGCATTTTGTATTGCCCTGTGGCTTCACTGACAGTAGGGGACAGAGCCATAGTAAACTTGGCTTCATGTGACAAGTCAACAGGTGACAGTGGATATAACGCTGGTAACAAAGCAGCCTGTGGAGGCACTAATCTGTTGTCATTAGGACATGGTCTTTCTTAGTTCTACATGATCTCAAGCATCCAGTTTTCAAAACTTCCACAGATATTTGGGGTTAGGATTCAGTTCACCTAACTGTAGCCTTTCAAAAATCAATTGTCTAGGCTAAACCATACCTGTGTTTCCTTTATAACCTGTAATAGTACCTTCATTTTATTTTGGTTTGGTTTTAAAACCTGTAGTTTTAAGAAAAAAAAAAAAAAAAAGAGTTAGCCCCAAGGGGAAATTCTCTATTTACTAGAGGAAAAGACAAGAAGACTAGCTAAGACTATGAATGAGACCAGCTCATGGGCCAAACTGCCTGTATTTTGGTGTCTCTGTATCATTGTCCATCCTAATAGAGGACAATCTAGTCAACACACTCACTGAAGTCATGGGAACATGTAAATTCATCCTAAAGTAGTAGACTGCTCAGCTAAACCACTCTCTAGGTTGCACTGATGATAACTAGTTCTCTTGTACTTGTAAGGGGAGCTCAGACACATTAACCTCTTGAAGACACTTACATATCCTATTCTGTGAGCTCATTACCAGAACAGGGGCTTTAATTTGCACACAGTGAAATTCTTATTACACGAATCCCATCTCAAACACTTGTATTCCACTAATCAAAGCATATGAAGAGAAACACAGAGTTTCCATCTCTTGTGCATTCATTGACTCAAGTGATGTTACTCTGATTCACTGAAGTGGAATTCATAAATTATTATTTTATATTGGCACTACATGCTTGGGAGTGAGGTACACTTGCCTGGTCACAGGATGATGTCCTTGATTCTCAGAACGAGCAATAACAAGGGCAGTCAGGTTCCCCTACTCTGAGATAACTTCCCTCATGGAGACTCGGTGTTTTCTATAACATGGCCTGAGCAAACATCCAGTGGAGAACAAATCCTATTAACTTCAAACAAGTATGGATGAGATTTCTAGTTTGTATGTGTGACCTATGGCAAACCAGAGTGTTTGTCACCTCAGCAACTCAGATAAGTTACTAAGAGAGGACTGAAGGAGGATGTCTGTCTGAAGGACAAATTATCTTACATCAGCTTTATTTTTCAGGATGAAAAATTACCGACCCACAGGACCCTTGGCCATAAAACAAGAAGGACATAAAACATGAAATAGATTTCTTTCTGTCTTTATTGAAACATGATCGCTTTGTTAATAAATCTCTCTTTTGAATGGGAATGAAGACAAGCTGTGTGGTCTGTAATTACCCTGATCAGGCAGTTTCCAATCTTCCACAAAGCTAGGGGCTTATTTGTGGGACCATTTTTTGCTGGTATTTCTGTGCATAGCTTGAGCGTCAAATTCATGTAGGGTATGAGTGAAACTACGTTAGCTCCAGCTCTATCTTTTGAGCTTGTATAACATACTGAACACTTTCCTCAGCTCAGAATGGAAATAAAGTTGCTTTGCGGCTTCTTTGCAAATCATGCACTTCTTGTCTTTATTGTCTTCAATACTGTATGGATGGTATTACTGTGTTTCCATATGTTTATGGGTTCCCAAAGCAGTCAAAGCATGTGAATCAGATGCTAGGTTCCTTCTTTCTCATGAGTAGGACAACACAGTTGTCGGTCAGAAAACACAGGGCATTTCAGGCATATTTCCTCACTTGACTACTGATAACAACAGACTGCAACAAATAAACAGGTCATTTAAAGTTGCTGTGAAGTAAGATTTGAGTAGGGTGAGGCACAGATCTCTCATTAAGGCCTTCCAAGCAGCTTCACTCTGCATTTGTGGTCATCATTAGGGCCTGTGGGCTGGGTGTCATTTTTGAAAAGCAGAAGCCTCTTAACTGATGAGATCCTTGTTGCATGAGGCTAAGCAACATCTCAGAGCTGCCAGCTCTAGCACACCACTGAAGCTCCTTTCCCCTTCTACATACCCACCGTGTCAGAAAGGGCTGCTGAGTAAGTCAAGCAACCTGCCACACAGCTGCAGCTGCAGCCTGGAGGCACCAAGCAATATTGAGGCAATGAACTGATGTCAAACTGCACAAACACAACGGATAGCCCAGGCTGTGGGGGAGGTGGAAATGGGAATTAATTGTGAATCCTGAGCTCAGTGTGCATGCATGAATGCTCAGACCTGAATGACTTCTACAACCTCATTTCAGAACCTGTCAAGTGACAAAGGAAAGACTTTTTCTCCCCAGTTTTCAATGTACTTTAATATTTTTATTATCATCTGACAGTTCAGTTACAGTTTTCCATTGAAAAACTTTTCATTACGCTATAGAGAGTTGGCACCTAAACATAACAATTAACCTTATTCAATAAAATGCCTACATTCCATAGAATCACAGACAAGGCACAAACATAACCTATCAGTAGTTTTAATCACATAATTCATGTATCTGGTCTGTATTTGCAGATAAATCTCTCCCGAAAAAATTATTCTGCAGGAAAGTGGAGACAAGAAATGAAAGGGCATGTGTTTCAGCAGAGTCACTGATTAATTTCTTTGTTGTCAGATTTTTGCATGCATTTTCCTCAAGTAAAATTTCACTGTTTCGGGGGGGGGGGGGGGAAGGAAAGGGAAACGAAAAGAAAAGAAACGAAAACGAAAGAAACGAAAAGAAAAGAAAGGAAAAAAAAGGAAAAGAAAGGAA
>WTSP01017642.1:0-11377 GCA_025331215.1 Actenoides lindsayi
GAGGGGTTTCCAAGCCGTGGAGCTGTGGTGCTGAGGGACAGGGGTCAGTGGTGCCCTGGCAGTGCTGGGGGAACGGGGGGACTCGATGATCTGAAAGGTCTCTGCCAACCAGAACGATTCTGTGATTCCACGGCCCATGTGTGGATATGTGGTGTGTACACGCACATGTGTGTGGTGGGGAACAGGTAGGGCCGGCCCCTGTCCTTTGAGCACAGGCAGCTCTGCCTGCACCGCTCCGCTGTGTCTCAGCATCCACCCCAGAGGCAGGGTCAGTGCCCTGCCCTTCCCGGTACCTGCTCCTGGGGCCTTCAGTTCTTCCGAAGAACATCTTCTCCTTCAGCTTCCCCTTCAGTTCTCTGAGCTCTGGTGTCGGGCGGGGGGGTGTCCGTGTCCACAGAGGTCGGGCAGCAAACATGCAACCACGCCAGCAGATAACTACTACCTGGCTCGGAGGAGGACTCTGCAAGTGGTGGTCAGCTCCTTGCTCACCGAAGCCGGCTTTGAGAGCGCTGAAAAGGCCGCGGTGGAGACGCTGACGGAGATGTTACAAAGCTGTGAGTGTCCAGCAAAGTCACCCTGATCCCCTCAAGTGGTCTTTTCTTGTGATGCTTGTGATGCAGATTTGCTTTTTGCTTTTGTGGAAAACATCTGACTCTTTGATCTTTAGTGTCTTCACACTTCACACGTGCTTTAATTTTAAATATACAGGCTGTAAGGCATTGAATTCTGGGAATTATTTTTCATTCCTTGCTAAAGTTGTTCTAGTTCACATCTCTGGAACTAGAATTGAGCTGGTACAAATGTGTGGTCACCTTCTGAATCAAATATGTGGTGGTGCTTTTCTTTTTTCCCCCTCAGATATTTCTGAAATTGGAAGGAGCGCAAAGTCCTACTGTGAACACACAGCCCGAACGCAGCCTACGCTCTCTGATATAGTGGTTACCCTGGTGGAAATGGGTGAGTATTTGACTGGTCCCACTAACTCCATCTGCCTGCGTTGCAGAAGTTTCGGCTGTGCTGCATTAGTAGGAAGATCTGTCCCCCATGTTTCTGGTGTTTGTGTGATTTGGTGCCTGCTGTTCTGGGCCTCACGCAGGCAATCGGGTATTGCTGCTGTGGATGCAATATGTATGAATATAGAGTGTGTGATTTTTCTTTCTCATGTAATTTGGAATCCTTGGGGAAATTCCGGAGAAGCCTAAGAGAGGGTTTTTGACAGGATAAACTCTCGGTGTGATTTCTGTTTCCTCTGTTGTATTGCAGGGTTCAATGTTGAAACGCTTCCTGCGTATGCCAAGCGCTCCCAGAGGATGGTCATCACTGCCCGTACGTGGGAAATCCTTTCTCTTCTTACGCAGGAAATTGGAATTAATTTGGCATCCTCTTTGCTGGCCTCCAGAGAGCTCCTGCTCTTCTGATGGGTGATCCAGTTTGTGTTAAGGACTCCTGCAATGACTGTGTCATAGGTGAAGGAAGGTCCCCTCTGCCAAATCAGCTGCCTTTGCTTTAGCATCCTCATTGCACATGAGAACCCTCAAGATGGTTTTGTCCTCCTCCTGTAGCAGAGTGGGGCCAAGGAATCCTTGTTCTCTTTTGGGTTGCCCAACACAGTCTGAAATGACTGCTGGTGGGGTGTGCTCTGTCCTGTTCATAGGACCTGGAGACACAGCTCGGTGTAAGCTCGCACTTCATGCCTAGCTTGTGGCGGGATGGAGCTGGCTGATTTGTGTCTTGTGTTTTTTTAACTGTAGCTCCTGTGACAAACCAGCCCGTGACTCCCAAAGCCCTGACGGCTGGACAGAACAAGCCACATCCATCCCACATTCCTGGCCATTTCCCTGAGTTTCCAGATCCTCACACTTACATCAAGACACCAGTGAGTGAAAAAACCCCACCATGTTTTATGTCGTTTGGGGTCTGTTTGAATACCAGGAGTGGTGTATTTTTACTGCACTGCTGGTGCTGTTCACCCAAAACATTGCATCTCCTGGCTTAATAAAACATCACTGCTTGCTTGCGGGTTGCCCTCGCCGTAGATTTCTGGCTGATTGACATCTGTAGCTCCCTGAAAATCTGTGCACGTTGAAGTTCAGCACTCGCCTGTAGCATCTGCCTCCTGGTAGTGTTTGAACTTGATCTGCTTTGCGTTACGTCCGCTAACCGTGCTCTGGTTTTTCCTTCCTTGCTCCACAGACGTACCGGGAGCCCGTATCGGATTATCAGGTGCTGCGGGAAAAGGCAGCATCTCAGCGGCGCGACGTGGAGAGAGCTCTCACGCGCTTCATGGCGAAGACGGGAGAAACGCAGAGCCTCTTCAAAGATGATGTTAGCACATTCCCACGTGAGTTACCTAGGCCACTTTGTGCTGTAAACGGCAGCTCTCTGACCAAGCACAGACCCCGTTAGAGTTCTTGCTGCTGAGGGAGGTGAGCACTGAATGATCACGTCGTGTTTGCCGTTCTGAGGCGCTGGAAAGATGGGAAGTGAGGAATTTTCTATTTAAAATGGCAAAAACAAGTGGTAGGCTTCCACCCTCACCAAAGGCTCCCTTTCTTCTGCTGGTGGAGAAGGTCTTGGCTGATAGGTGCTAAATTCAAAGCTCATCCCAATCCTGTCTCTGCTCCTTCGTAACTTTTAAACAAGTAATTTAATCTCTTACATTTTTGTGTTAGGCAGTGGAGGTTTTCCTGTTTCTCTGTCTGCAAAGCAGTGATGAGAATTCCCAGCTGCCAAAGGCTCGCTGCCAGCACAGATGTCAGTGTTATCTTCAGGGGGACTAAGTGGTGCTTCAGTCTGTGAGATAATATAATTTTTAGGGAGGTCAGGAAGGATTTTTATTTTTTTTTGTTAGTATAATGCTGTGTCCTTGGCTGGAAACATGAAGAGGCCTCAGAAAATAGGAATTAGAGGCTGCCATCTTTTAGGGACAACATACTTCATTCCTCATCCCTGTGAGAAGCAGGAAAAGAGTGTGTATGTTTAGAAGTAGAACCAGTGAGAGTGTTTGGAAAGTATCTGGTTGACTTTGCGCTTCATAATCTCCGAGATGAGGGGTCTTCTCCCAGCTTGCTGAGGGTGTCCTTTTCCCTGCCCCTAGTGATTGCTGCCCGGCCTTTCACTGTACCCTACCTGACAGCTCTGCTGCCCTCGGAGCTGGAAATGCAGCAAATGGAAGAAACGGATTCATCCGAGCAAGACGACCAGACAGACACTGAGAACCTCCCCCTGCACATGAGCACGGTACGCCCAGCCTGAGAGATCAAGGTCTCTTGGGCCTGACTACTTTCAGCTTATGAAACCTGGTTCTTTGCCCGTCTTCCCTGCAGCTGGGCAGAGTGGGTGGAAAATGGCAGAGTGGGTTGCGTTCTACCAGGTGTAGATGACTAAACATTGTCATGGTTCTTTAACTTTCTGCAGCGTGCAATGCAAAATGAGGTTGGATCATGAGCTTTCAGTACAACCTTCATTTCAGTGTTACGGGAGAGAGGATTGTCCCAGGATCCCACACCATTCCCCAAGGGGTTCTTCTCACGTTAGAAATGAGGACTCCTCACCTTCAGTGCAGCTCCTTGTGTGCTGCTGTTTATCTTGGCTGTTGATTACCTGTTTTGCCCTTAGGTTATGTGGTTTGGACTTCTAAGCCTTGTTTAGCCTAACTTTGGTGGTTTATGCTTACGTTGTTTTTTTAATGTGGCAGGATGATTCAGGACCGGAGAAGGAGAACGCGTCGGTGTTGCAGCAGAGCACCTCCCTGTCAGGCAGTCGGAACGGGGAGGAAAATATGATAGACAATCCCTACCTCCGGCCAGTGAAAAAGCCCAAGATCCGCAGGAAGAAGTGAGGTGTAGCTGGCTGCTCAGAGGAAGAGAAACCTGCGGGGTTCACCTCCACGGCTGTGGGTGAGGTGTGTGGAGCAGGACAGGAGAGGCAATCCAGCCGAGTGGCAGAAGCAGGACAAGGATCTCTCTCTGCCTAGTGAACTGCGCTCTCATCCTGGTTTGCAACGTGCCCTCTTTCCCCTCTGCTCTCCCGACTGGGAACCGTCAATGGCCAATTGCCTTAAAAGCCTGGAAGGCCACCGGGTTGCTGGTCGGAACTGTCTCGTTGACGTTGCTTTGTTCTCACTGTCAGCAGGATTTGACTCTCTGAAGAGACAGGGGACACGAAGGTTTTTCCAGCAGGCTCTGCAGAATGCAAAGGCATAATTTGTTCGTGGCCGCCTGGCAGGCTAGGAAAGAGACTTCTGCGATCAGCCCTGCCTGGCTTTGTGATCTAAGGAACATGTATTAACAGAGACAGAAAAATCCCAGAGAGGTTTCTTTCTTTGGATTCTTGACAGGTAAAAACAAACAGACTCTTCTTTTATAAACTAAAGGCATCTGATGTGTTGGGAAGAGAGCGAAGTGTAAATACAGAGCTAAGATGGCATTTTATCCTCACTTTGCTGACTGCAGCTGCATTTAAAAGCGCTAAGTGTGGTGTTTACCCTGTTCTGCTTTGAGATTAGTTTCTAGCAGGGTGAATGGCAAGATGCAACAGCTGCTTCAGGCTGGTTTTCAGTTCTATTGCCAGTTTCGACACAGCACGACTCCTTTGAGAGTTCCTGCCTTCGCTGGCTGTTTCCAAAGATGCTGTGCTGAAAGACTTGGGGTATGGACCAAAGCTGTACTGGTCGCAGGCCACAGGGCCCTGCTGTTGATCGCACAATTTTTCATCTGGCTGATTCTCAAATAACAGGCTTGTATCAAGTGAAGTCACCCTTTATTTCACCTTTATTTCCCAAGAGCAGAAGACTTTCTGATGGGTGTGTTGTAATTGTTAGCTGGTCCTGGAGCACTTCACTTCCGTTTCCATTCAGCCTTTACTTAGGCAAAAGGGGTTAAATTTCTTGGGCAAAAGACTCCTGTGGTTTGGTCCAGTCTCCCCAGCATCACATTTGGATGAAAATGTGCTGGGAGAGGCAGCAAGGACTGCCTGCTCCAGACTGCCAGGCAGGTCGTGGTTTCCTGGAGCAGTAGCTGAATGCTGAAGGCTCCTGCCAAACAATCTGAAATGATGTCTCTAGCGAAAGAGTCCTGCCTGTGCCATTGTCACTTCTGCCGGTGCCTTGGTTGTACAGAGTAACAAATGTACAGAGACATTGTGTATGTATGTATATATAAAAATTTTTATCTTTTTTTACTTGGATTAAGCATTTTTCATAATGAGAAAATCCCTCGCTGGGTAGCGGAAAAATGTAGAATGAAAATAGTAATTTTTATGTTCATAATAAAAGAAATTTTATCTCCTACAAGCAAAACTGTCAAGAGTCCTTAAAGTTTCAGGAGTGGAAAAGCACCTGAGTGGAGCCTAAGTGTATTTTCAGTGGGGTGTGTTTTTCCTCTTGCATCTCTTCCATTCTCCACAGCAAGACCTGATAGCTGAGAAAGTTGGGAATTTTCCACCAAAACCTTTTCAATTGATTAGAAATGTGTTCACTGAGGACAGAGTGACTTTTGAAGTGCGTCGGTTTTGCAAAAGCTTTAGTAGAAGGTTTCTCCAGTCGCAGGTGGAACCTGTGGTTGAGAACTGCAGACTTACAGGTGCTGCTCACTTGCTTTTTTTATCTTCTCTTACATGTGTATTTTTCTCCTGATTAGAAAACCAAGACAGATGGAGGTGAAGTTTGCAGGATCAGCCACGAATACAAAGATGAAGCCTTAAAGAGCCATATACCCCAGGTCTTAGGACAGTACAATTTCCAGTGAGTCATACACCCTCCTTCAAAAGATTGCACCAAAAAAGGGCAACCATGAATCTGCAAGTACCTCCCTTCTTAACAGCTGCAACTACAAAGCAGTCTCTTGTGGTTGGGAGGGAGGGGGCAACGTGCCTAGAAAAGACAGGTCCTGAGCAGCTGTGGGTGAGAGCACTCGAAGGCTCAAAGTGGGACATTGGCACAATGTTTTTTTTAGTTTTACAGCTGAAATTGGGCTATAGTTGAAATTTTCCCTTGAAAACACCTAAACAGACCCAGAAAATTTGAAAGCCTGCATTGTGACTGGTAGTTATACAGAGAAGGAACGTTACCTGCTCTTAGTTTTCCCCCGAGATCGGAGAGAACTTGTGACCAGACACAGATCTGGGTGTGAAGGTTTGTACACATGTCTCGAAATCCCTAGGGCCTGAGATGTACACGACAGAACCAACTGGCGATGACTAACCGGCACCTTTCTGTTTCAGACTAATTTTCATGGCCAGATTCTTAATTAATTAATTCTTAATCAATTAATACAAACGTATGTCTTGCAGGCGATCTGTTCTCGCCCAGCCCAGCCCAGCCTCTTTCCCTGGGACCTTTGCTGGGTGCTGCTTCAATACTGTCTGTGTGCAGAGCCCTTGTATTCTCTCTGAACGTTCCCGAGGGCGGTGCAGTGCGGGTGGCTGTGCCCTCATCTTCCTCAGGCTGGGGTTGAGCACCCGGGCCTGGCCTGCAGCATCTGTTGGAGATGAGATGGTGGAGAGGGGGCTGGGGGAAGGCGGAGGAGAAACCAGTGGCGCTGGCTTCCAGTGCTGAGGAGTTGGGACAGCAGCCGAACCCATTTGCCTCCACTCTGGTGCCAAAGGCAGCTGGATTTGGGGGAGAGCAAGCCCTCTGTGGGGAGGGAAGCCATGTCCGGCAGGGGCAGTGAGCTGTTTCCATGGCAACCCCCAGAAAATGGCCACGGACCCCAAGGGGCCAATGGAATCGGGGCTGAGAGGGCCTGTGTGGGGGACCCAGCAGCACCCAAATGCCTGTCTCGATAGCAGGTAAACACCACGATTGGCAAGAAAGGCCTCTTTTTGAAATGGTTTTATTCGGAGAGGCCAAGCAGGGCAGGCAGGAGGTGAGGCCCGAGCTGCCCGGCTGTGGCCGTGACCCCGGCTCCTCAGCTGTAGTACAGACCCAGGTAGGCTGCTCGGGCCCGGTTTTTCCTGAATTCTCTGTCTATGGTCAGCTAAAAGACAACCACTATCTGTTAGATACGAGCAGTGACAATGGCTTCAGGAAGATGTGAGGTTGGTGTTGAGAAATTTAAGCTTAAATCAGAAAGGTTTTCTTTGCAGCAGAGCTACCCGGGGGAGTCCATGCTCTGGTTATTCACTTTGTGGATGGAAACTTACAGGGCAAATTTCTTAGTGGAAGGGCTTTTTTTTTGTGAAGGACTGTAACCGTTTTTGCAATGAGCGTTTTCTGATAGAAAATCAGTTTGTATCTTGTGCCCCAGGCTAGTAGAGCCATGTACCCAGCAGGACAGTGGGGAAAGGATGACAAAACATAGAGCAAATGCATTGAAGTAATCATCTGATTTCCCTTGTCAGAGCGTTGAGCCAGGAATAATATCCCCATACCCCCAGCCTTACCTTCTGTACCTCCATTTTTAGCGTCCTCCGTGCTGGCATTGGCACTGAAGACCAGTCTGGAGACCCAAACTTCATTGGCCAGGTGATTTTTTTGTGTAGTTGCTTGTCTACTTCATAAGTTCCAGGTCTAAAGAAAACGGGCACAAAAGATCTCCTTTCTGGAGCTGGTGTATGATGTTTGTAATACCAGGATTTAACCAGCCTTACATCAATCCGTGGGAGAAAGGCATGGTGTGATATTCTAGTCATCAGGGGACATGAAAGACTAAAGCAGGGGAGCTTTTTGGAGATCAAAAAGCGTTACTAATAACTCAGTTACTGGTCTTCCATCTGTGTCTTAGTATTTCTTTCTGCTACTACTCCTGCTTAGTATTAAAAGTGTAAGAAAATGAATTGCATTACCCAGGGAAAAATTCTTTATCTGAACGCTTTTCTGGAAATCTTGGTGCCTTAATGGAGAATGGAGCATAGGCAGGCTGGCATTTTCTCTCTTTCTTCCAGAATGACTGGTACCTTGCTGGGCTGGGAGTCACAGTCTGCAAGAGAGAAAATTTCTTTCCTAACATATTGTTATTCTAGAGAAGCTGGGCTGGAAAACATAGCGTGTTTGTTCAGGTAGTATAGCTGAGCTCCCTCCCTGATTTTGCCTTGGTATTTACATATATATATATTTATACGTGTGTATGTTACAAAGGAATGTCCATATGCAAATACATGTGTTGCTGTTTCCAGAGCTCATAGGATGGGTCACTGGTCTCTGGGCTCCACACCTCCCACTAGACTATGTGCAAGGAGATCATAAGTCATATTAAGATATATATTAAGTTGGAGGCAGCAACGGTAGAAACTAGTAGTCTATGTTAAAAACAGCATGAAGTTCACGGATCACTGCAGCTCTGCCACTTTGAAGCATTCTTTTCTTACCTGTGGCTCTGGTCTGAAGCGCTGGGCTGTCCTTGCTCCTATCACGTAGCCTTTCTTGCTCAGTGGTTTCTTTTCCAAAGAATATCCGAGGCTGCTTCTCTGCGATTCAAAAGCAGAAATGTCTTACTGACATTTTGAAGATACTGTTTGAATCAGGGGAAGGGCAGAAGTACATGAACAGCAGATGTCATTACCGTTAATTCATCTAACTTCTCACTGAAGTGGAAGGTGGGGACAGCCTGTGCTTGGAGGGCTGGTGCCATTGGAAGTGGAGGAAAACTACTTTTTCTAGCTCTATGTGCAGACCTTGTATAATGAGTTGTCAGGACAGGGGTGGGAGACTCTGTGTCCAGCTGGCCATGGTTCTATTGGTCCTGGACTGTGGTCCCTTCCATGAAGGAAAAGCGTGGAGCACAAAAGCTGAACAACTTACCTCTTCACTCCGGTAACAGCCTGGCCCAAGTGAAGGGTCTCCCCTGATGGTTGTCAGCTGGATTCCCAGCCGGTCTCGGGCGTGGTGGAGAGGGAATATTTTCCTTTCTTGACATGACCCGAATGAGATCCGTTTCTGCACATCTGTGAGAACAGGAGAGGGAAATGCCACCAGTGGAGGCAACAAGTTGTTGCTTTTCTTCCTTCTTAAGTGTCTGCTGCTCTCTGCCTGAGGCCAACAATCCCCTTATCTCCCAGATGGGAATTTCCCCTGCCTTGGATATTTGTGGGGGATCTGCCCCTTGGATGCCTGTGTCCTCCTGCCACAATGCTTCCTTTTCTGCAGCCTGAGCAAAGAGTAGCCTGGCAGCCCGGCTGTGAGGCGGGCGGCTGGGGTGGCCCAGTGCCACTGGGGAGCTGCGTGAGAAGGAAAGTCCTTGTGCCCACTGCCCCCCCGGGTGAACGCACCTCGCCAGCTCCCTCTCCGCTCCCGCTCCGCTGCCATGCTGCCCTGCCAGACACATCGGGGCTGTGGGGTGTGTATTGTGTACTCCAGTTGCTGTGGAAACGGAGCAGGGGGCACTGGAGGGAATGGCAGCGATGGCAGCACCTGAAGGGTGCAGGGGAAAGAGGAGGATTCATGACATCCCAGTGGATTGCCCCGTGCTGGCTCCCGCTCGGAGGAGCTGCTGTTTACACACCGTAAATCTGAGAGGTCCTGGGGGAAGCAGCTGATAGGTTGTGCTGTGAGGATCCCTCTTGGGATCGCTCTCATGGCACAGCCCGATCTGCCCTGTTGTTTGCTCTCTGTCTTATCCCTCTGTTTGTCTGTCGAGGTGGAGCAGTGAGAAACCCCTGCAAACTGTCCTGTCAGAATTCAGTCCAGCTTGTGGATTCAGGCCCCTCCCTGAGCACAAGGTCAAGTATCAGGAGAGATCAGGGAGCATCAAAATACAGAGAATAAAAGGAGTTGAAACAGTGAGGATTATTGCTTTTGCAGAACACTTTATTTAGTCATTCTTATTCTATGCAATTAGATCAGAGACGTCTCTCTGCTGCTGTAGCTTTGGTATCTTCATGGCCAGTTGCAGCAGGAGCAGCTGGTATCAAAGATGAGACCAGGCTGGCAGCTCTGCAAGAAGGTTTCACCATTAACACAGTTGTAGAAGTTGCTCTTGTTGGTTGGATCCGGGTAGACACCATTGGCCTTGCCAGCGCAGAAACCGCTGCCACCAGGGTTGCTGCCTGAGCCCCCGCTGCCACCACCTTGGTCTGGAGCTTCAGTGATTGGAGGGTTGGGCTGAGCGGGTGGCACACAGTCTGGAATGAAAGCAGGAAAGAGCTTATTTTGGGGTGGACAGTTTCTCAGCCCTTCCTTTCCCTCCATAGGTCCTTTAGTGGTGGGATCAGCTATTAAAGACTGTTCCCCCAAAGTCTGGCGTGTGAGCCATGTGGACCCAGGTCCAAGTTACAATGACCCTCCTTTATCCCACGGGTTACAGAGTGAAGGGATCTTTCCAGGGCACTCTCTAGTTGTGGCTTCGACAGAAAGGCTTTATCCTCCGAGGCTCCGGAGACAAAGGTCCACAGGTCTCTGAAGCTCTGCATCAGCAGTGAGCTAGGGACTGACCTTCAAGAAGCAGATGCTACTCAAGTTACTCACCATCATTTTGCAGACCAAGACCTTTCTTCAGGGTGGTGATCAGGGGGTATTTGCCTTCCTTGCAGAAAGTGCCAGTGAAGTCATCCATGTCAAGAGACCAAACCATAGCACCTCCAAAGTTGTTCTTCTTCAGCCAGTCAATCTGTTAGGGCCAGGGGAGAAATCCCAGTCAGTCCCAGGACCTGCCCCTGCGGAAAGCATCGTGCACAGCCACACGTCCCACCATACCTTGATGTTGAAGCTCTTGATGTTGTCATAGCCAATCCACTCGCTGCCCTTGTAGGCATAGGGCACATCCTGGGGTTCATCCCAAGCCTGGGTGGCTCCAGAGTCCAGGAATGTGCAGATCTAGGGGAAAGGGGGACAGAGGGAGAAGTTAGCAAGTGTCCTGCCAAAGAGGGCAGTTGGCATATTGGAGGGACCACGGGTTAAAAACTCTTTTGCTGGGCAGTTTGAAGGGTGTTTGTGGTGCTGGTGACAGGGGTGTGTAGGAGCACACATACCTCGTAGTAAGCCAAGAATCCAGACTGCCTTGTGTATGGTCCAGCTGGCCCAGGTCCTGTTGCTGGTGCCCCAACAGCAGTGTCAGATGGGTTTTGAAGGATGAAGTTATGTCCATAGGTTGGGAATCCAACAAGGAGCTTCTCAGCTGGGGCACCATTGTCCTTCCAATAGTTCATAGCATAGTCCTGCAAAAAGCCACCAGAGTTGAAGTCTGTGCCAGGGTGTGTAGGCAGGAGGATGACTCCTTAAACACTTGATCATGGTGTTGTGGTAATCATCTGTGACACAATCTTGAAAGTAGACTTACAACATTGAAGTAGACAAGGTCACCAGTGTCAGCTGGGCCTTTGTAGAGAGGGCTGTTCTCCCCAGTGCGTCCGTCCCAGGAGCCATGGAAGTCATAAGTCATCACATGGATGTAGTCCAGGTACCTGTGGAGAACATGGCTCGTGTCTGTATCCTGGCCTGCTC
>WTSP01017643.1:0-33551 GCA_025331215.1 Actenoides lindsayi
ATTTTTATTTTTGTTTTATTTTTAAATCACTGCCATTAGGAGAATTGTTATGGTTGGCAATTTGCAATAATCAATTTGAAATCACAGTTTGATTAGTTAATGCACTTTCTGCTGCTCTCTCCTCCTAATTTGATTGGGAGGAGAGAGGGGGATTTTCTGTTTTGTGACCATATTGCAGCTCTCGCAGTACATGCGGCAAACCCAGCTCTGCTCCTTGCTGATCCCCGTGGGGCTGTGCCATGTATCCCAAGCAGGTACAGGCAGGGTGTCCCCTGCCCTTTCCAGGCAGCCAAAAGGCCACCGTCTTTCCCTGCACAGCTTGGTGGGTCAGCCAGCTCTTTCTGCCTCTCCAGCTTTGCACGAAGGGCTGTGGACAGGTCAAACGGGCTCTGGAGCACAAATTGAAGCTGAGCATCAGCTTTAGAAATATCAGTAGTACACAATAACATCTGAAAAACTCTGGGCAGGCACTGATCTCCGCACTTGATTGTAATATATGACTATCCTGAAGGTTCTCACTTCAGTGCCTATGCGTTATTCCCAGCAGCCCCCAACAGCAGATAGAGCAACGAAGCTGAAGGATCACTTCAGGATGGAAAAGAAGAAAATGTATTTTTCTCTCTCTCTTTCATGATATATTGAGCCTCCAAATATCTCTTTATAATCCATTTTTTTTTCTATGAAATGTGCCCAACCTGCTAAAGCAATGCAGGAATCACCAACCAGCTCTCAGAAGACTGAACGCTCAGTCCAGGCAGGTGGTTGGTGCAGACACTGGTGTGCCCATGCTAACCTATATATAACCCTTTCCAGGGTATCCCACTGCCTTGCTGATATTCCACAGAGCTGTGTCTTAGGCTGACTCCATGGCTGAAGTCCCTTCACAAGTCCCTAGTCCCAGCAGCATGATGCTAACACTCAGTATCTGACAGTCAACACCTAGCCTCGGGAAAGGTCAAGCCTGGAGCTGCAAAGCACCAACAGATGTGACTCCAAGAGAGAAGATGGGTACCAGAGCCAGGAGAAAATTTGGAAGAGCTATAGCTCACAAGGACCTGGGCAGTTGCAATCCTCCCAGCCTCAGGAATAGCTGTGATAGCACCTTTGAAAAGACCTTACCACCTTTAAAATTACACCATCCTGACACATTGTACTTTTCCCACTTCTTAGAAGTCAGCTGGGGCCATCCTGCTCAGTGCTATTTTCTCTCCCTGTCACTCATGCTGTCTCTTGTAGCTCCTTATTTCTGCTCCTTCCTTTCCCTTCCTGCTCACACTATTCCCATACTAGGCAGCTTCCTCCACCCACCTCTGCCCATCCCCAAATCTCTGCATTTAATGCTCTGGTCCCATCTCCTTGGTTATTCTCAGCACCACATACCAAAGATAGACCATGCCGAAAGGCTGTGACACGCTCCCCTGCTGACCTAAATGAGCAAGCTTATATGTGTTGAATTAAAGGAGGAGGAAAAAACCCCAACAAATCCATTTTTAAAAGGCCTTATACATCCCACCTGCTTGAGAAGCATCCTTGGGAGAAATCTGGATTGTTGCGATTGACATTACCTGGTGCAGTAATTAGAAGCTGTATTTACAGCCTTGCTGCCATTTCAATGCTGTTTTGCATCTGTTGTACTTTCACTTAGAGAGTAAATGTAGTGGGGAACATCTGTTTTCTGCTGCCAGCTCATGCGACATTCCCCGGCCAGCCATTTCCCCTCTGTTACAGTGGGCTGTAATTATTTCAATTACCATTGCAGTGACATCTCCCTGCAGCAACAGGTACCAGTCCTAGCCCAGCTTTTTTTGAGCAACTGGAGGTTTGAGGTGACCTCACCGGATGATGCTTAATGCATCATCACAACCCCTCTCACACTTGCTTTCTCTCCAAACCACAACCATTGGTCCATTACTTGATCAGGTTGGTGACCCCACAAATACAGATGATAATAAAGCAGAGACATTGAATTCCTACTTCACCTCTGTTTAACACCAATGATGTGCCCTGGAACACCTGGAAGTCCCAGGTTGGAGGATCATAACTGGAGGAGGGATAAGGTCCCTGATGACTCTGAACTTGTACAGAATTTGCTGCTGGGAGTGAATGCACATGAGATTCATCCCAGGGTACTGAAAGGGTTGGCTGATGTTACTGTGAGACCTCTCGGTTACCCATCAACAGTCCTGGGAACCTGGAAAGGTCCCAGTCAACTGGAAGACAGCAAATGTTATTCCAATTTTCAAAAAAGGCAAGAAAGATGACCCTGGTAATGATAGGCCTGTCAGTCTCACTTCAGTGCCTGGTGAAATTATGGAAAAGATTATTCTAGGATTTATTGAAAAACACTTGAAAGACGATGCAGTCACCGGACAAAGCCAACACCTGTTCATGACCAGTCATGCCTTTACACTACCTTAATATCCTTTTGTAGCAAAAGTAACCATCTAGTGACCAAAGGGAAGACAGTGGGTGCGGGCTTTGGGGATTTTAGCAAAGCTGTCTCTCACAGTAACCTTCTGGACAATGTCCAGCATACAGCTAGACAGGACACAATACAACAGGCTGAACGGTCAGGTTCAAAGACACTCTCCTGCTAAAAGCAGTAACACCTGGCTGGTGGCCTGCCAATGGAGTTCTCTAAAGCTCAGTTTTAGAACCCATGTTCTTCAGTGCTTTTATCAATGACCTGGACATAGGAGTTGAATGCAATTTACCAATGATACTAAACTAGGAGAGGCAGTTCATTACTCCAATGGTAGAGGGGCCTTATGGAGACCCGGATACACTAGAGCTCTGGGAAATCACCACCTCTATGAAATTTAAAAAGTGCTAGATTCTGCACTGGGACTGTGTGAGCCTGGCTGTACGTATAGATTGAGGGACAAGAGGCTGGAGTGCAGCCCTGCATTAAAGGACCTGGCGGTTTCAGTTGAGTCAACAACATGCCCCAGCAGCCAACAGGGCCAACTGTATCCTGGGGGTGTACAGCAGAGCTAACCAGCTGGGAGCAGTGATTGTCCTACTATACTTGGTGGTCACAGCCCCAGACCTGTCAGAATTCACACAGAACTTGTACAACTCTTAGATATCTGGTTTACTTTAAGGTGATCCTATGTGGAGCCAGAAATTGGACTCTCTGATTCTTGTGGGTCCCTTCAGACTCAGGGTTCTCTCCAATTCTCTTCTCCCACCTAGCTTAGAGTGCCTGGCAATTCTTTGCGGTACCTGACTTCCCCCAGCTGAAGTGATGTCACCTGCTGTTACTGCATTGCACTGAAGGAGGACTTTTGAAACAGCAAATCGCTGTTGCAGTGGTTATTCCTGGACACATATCTGTACCTCTACTGCTTTTCAGTTCAGCTTATCCATCCTGACTCGCCAGCCCAGCCAACACGTCATCAACACCTTGGGCACATCCAGCGTTTGCCACGAGAGGGCTCCCCCAGCCAGAGCCGCAGGCAGCAGCCTGGCAGCTGCCCCCCCCCACACCCCCTGCTCCTGCAAATTATCTGAAGATTAACGGTTTTGCTGAAAACAAACGTGTCTGAAATGGCATAGCCAAACATGTCTATATCTGGGATCTAAATCCGTGATCTCATTTTACAGTCTCATTCTGTATCCACATCCCTCCCCCCCCGCCCCGCATATCACATGAAGAATGTGTAAAATAGGGAAATTTCATTCACAGAGCTGCAACAGCTTTTACAAAGCAGACGAGCTATCCTCAAGACTATTTTACAAGCGGAAAGGTGCACCACAGAGAAGGGAACTGGCTAATTCCTGTCTGACCAAGCTCATATGGTGGGTATCCCACAGACTCAGAGGTGAAACCAAGGTCTCCCATTCGTGTCTGGTGCCAAGAGCCCAGATCCACAGCTGATGCTTTCCAAGGAGCTGAGCTGGAGACTAATGCTGTGTCCTTTATTTTCCCATCCCCTTTTCTGCAGTTCCCAGAAGAGTATCCTTCAGCTTAGCCCAGTGACTTACATGAATTAGAAGAATAGCACGAATGCAGCCAAAGAGCATTTTAAAGCACTGCGCTTATACAGGTATGGACACAGTGCTCCTCATGCTGATTCCAGGTAGTACTGAATCAAGCTGAACTAGCACAAAAGCATCTGCTTGCCCAGGGCAGAGTTCTGTAGTCATACCAGGACTGATTTTCTCCAAGCAGAGCTCAGACAGCATGTTGGTGAGACACAGTGGGAGAGGTGGGCAGTAGATGTGGCTGGGGAGAGCAGAGGAGGTGCCAGTCTGAGGTTGTGCACTCCCAGCAGGGAGATTGTATAACGGATGTGGGGACAGTCTTCCTAGCAGGGCCTGTTTCGACAGGACAAGTGGTTATGACTTTAAACTAAAAAAGGGGAGGTTTAGACTATGTAGAATAAATTTTTGATGCTGAGGGTGGTGACACCCTGGCCCACATTGTCCAGAGAGGTGGTCAATGCCCCATCCCTGGAAACATTCCTGGTGAGGTTGGATGGGGCTCTGAACAACCTGCTCTAGTTGCAGATGGTTTGGACTAGATGAGCCTGAAAGGTCCCTTCCACCCCAAAACCTTCTATGATTCTATAATCTTAAAGGTCAGGTTTAGGGTACTTTTGCAAAACTAGCTTTTCCAATACCTGCCCCAGTTAACAACAGGTCTCCTCCAGACAAGTTGTCCTTCACTTCTGTGACAACCTGGCTTGAAACTGCCTTTGTCAATCCTGCAACACCACACGCTGGGTCAGGAAATCTGGCTGTAAAGAGCTTTGCTCAGTGGTCAACTCGCCCATTAAAGCGGACATGGAGAGACATTAACGCATCTCTAGGGCTTGCTTCCTACAGAGCCCAGTGAGTCTGCAGCCAGACCCTTTCCTGATTTGGATTCACTACCCTGGTTAAACCATATCTGCTCCAGGCTGATGCTGCTTCCCCATCTCTGCTCATCAGCGCTGAGCACAACAGCTTTCTGATTGCAGGGCTCTCTAGACAATACTACACCACAAATAACTGTTAGTAAACACCAGCAGCTTGAAAATGCGTCAGGAAAACCATTCTGCTCTGTAGTATGCTGAAGGAGGAGAGCTAAGGTTATGCAGGTTTTTTGTTTGGTTTTTTTTTTTACGGTGAAGCCAACAGAAGGCTCTTCATTTATTTAGGTCAATTAACTTCAGCTTTCAAATTAAGTTCTCATCTCATTTTACAGACAAGCTGTAAGCAAAGCATAAAAAAAAAAAGGGTCAGCTGAGGAGAGCACGACCCAGGATTTCTAGACTGTTAAGTAATTTAAACCCAAAGGGCAGAAACAATTGAGACCAGAGAAGAGAGCACAGACCACCTAACAACGTCTGCTGCTTCACACATTTCTTTTCCCTTTGCTGTGTGCAAACTTCCAGGCCAGAAAAAGGTAGGGGAAAGAAAAAAACCAAGACGATATAAATTGCTGCGCAGAGGAAGCCATTTGTGGTACACAACAACACATTTTATTGGTCTCACACACACGGGAATGATGCTCCATATTCTTGAGTGCCATCTACTGGCATTTTTATCTCTTTGCTATATATTAAAGCCAACCCCAGTGTTAAAAGAGCAGTCAGGTTGCAGTCAAGCACTTGAAAAATGCCAGAATCCAGACTGCACAGATAACCCAAACCCAGTCCCCTTGCTTAGGTGCATTGCAACACATGTAATAATATGATCGTGGACCACTTCTTTCTGCAGGAAGAAGCCCCTTTTCATACACCAGATGGATAGTCCTCTCTTAATGAGCAGCTATTCAATATTTTCCTTTATCCTCATCATTCAATATGTAGCCCTGTGTATGGCATGCTATTGAAGTCCTGGTCTAAATAATGAGCTATTAATTTTCTCCTGGGCTTTCACAGCGTTTATTATCATAGTATCCGAGTGGTTTGCAAACATTAATTTGCCTTACAGCAGCCCTGCAAGGAAGGGTGGAATTATTCTTGTACAGATGGGGAACTGAGGCACGGCCAAATTAATCAGAAAGGTACTGTGTGGTTGGGTGCTCAATTTGAGATGCAAAAAGGACCCATTTCTCAGAGCTTTGCAAGTCAAAGCTTTCACTGTTCAGGGCACTGCTCCGACAGCCTCCGTATTCAGCTATGAGCCCACAGCTTTCCCAGTCCCATCTGCCATAGCAGCTGGGAACCCAGCAGTGCTGGGGTTCATTTGAGATGAAGTTTCTCAGTGTCTTATCTAGTGAGTCTGCTGCAGTCATCCAGGCTGCCTTACTAGCTACAAAGAGACAGATTCCAGGAGCAAAGCTTCCCTCCAAGATAGTCGTCATCTCAGCATGGACTGCAGAGAGAGCCTAAATAACTGCTTCAGTTTGGGGCAGCTAAAATTACATCCCTACAATGGATCATCCCAAAGATCACCTCCTCCTCATAACACAATCCACAAGAAAATACTTTCTCCCACACTGGCAAGCTGAAGTTCAGAAGATGACCAGAAATCACAGAAAAAACATGCCAAAGGAAGAGAGAGCAAGAGCATCACAAATAGACTGTTGTCCAGCCACCAATGAAAAATAGCCCCTGCTGATTCGAAAGACCCCATAAATACAGCACTAGAGAAGACAGGAAAAACTTATCCATATTCCCTGCCCAGCTGGTACAGAGAAAAAAGTGTGTTCCCACCTCCAAATTCAGTGGGCAGCACAACCCAGCCCATGTGAGCAGGCAAGAGAGCGCTGCCAGGACACACACCAGCGTGGTCCATCTGTCACAGCAGCGCTCTGAAGCTTCAGAAGACACAAGAGAGACCCAAACCACAATCAGCAAGTCACGGATGAGGACGGGGAAAGGATAAATCCCTCCTTGACACTTATTGCTCCCCATACAGCCCTGACATCAGGTTGTGGTCTCCACAGCCACCCAGGAAAGGTGACGCAGTCAGCAACAGCCCACCAGTGTGGAGCTCAGTGAGCTGCTTCACACCATGGCAGTCTTTTTGGTAGAGGTAGAACTTCAGTTCCCCTGCTCTGGGGATGGTGCATCACATCAGCCCAGTGCTCTGCAAAACCAGCCATTCATTCTTCCCTGAAAGGGGAATTTTCCAGTCCCTGGTCACTATTTTTGTCCTGCTCTGCACATCCAGCAGAACTGCAAGACCATTTTGTGGAGCAGAAATCACGATTTTGTGTTGTATTTCTCCAGAGAAGGAAGCACTACTCGTTTGCATCAGAACAATATTATGTTTCTGTATTACTTTCCATCCTTTCCTGTCCCTTACTCCTTCTAAGATCTAATTTGCATTTTTGATCAGACCCATACACTGAGGAGGTGCCTTCAGGGAGCTGGCTGCAACACTGGCCAGGTCTTTTTCCTGGGCCGAATCAATTAATTTGCACCTCTGGGAATAAAATGATTTTTTTTTCCTGCAACATTTACAATTACTCCCAGTTTTTATTGGTAAGAGAGGGGGAGAACAAGGCTTTGAAATGCAAAGTCATACATGCAAATCAACACTTCCAGCAGCAAAAGCTTTCACCCCTGTGCTGTGATCCCAGGTGAGGCAGAGTCTTACCTGTACAGGAAGGACCACTGCCTCTTCTGCTCCAACCTGCCCACACCGAGCCATCCAGGCTCACCCTCGCCCCGGATCCCTGGCAATCAGTGATGGCCCTTCTGGAGGAGATGCACAGGATGGTTCAATAAGAGACCAAATTACCCTGTGCCTTCTTGAAGCACAGCAGCATCCTGTAAACCTGATCATGGTGCTTGTGTTCCTCTCACACGGCTCTCTCCCATTAGCCCTCATTAGCCCCATCACCCAGCCTATTTCTGGCTTCAAACTTCCATCTTACAGCTCAAGTCTGCAAGGCTCTAACCACATTTCCAACATGAAGTACAGTGGTAGCAAAGCCTAGCACGGGGACTGTCTGTGGGTTTTCAGTCTAATTTGCCAATTTGATGTTCTTCAGCTCAACTTCCTCTTGTATCATTACATTTAGACTTGTTTTATTTTTTTCTTGAGTGTTTAAACACGGACAAAATCTGTCCCTCACTGCCAGCTGGGAATACATCTTGTTTCTTACGTAATACTGGAAATACTGTCTCTCAATATGAGACAAGAGAAGGAAAAGCCTGGTGTGGTCTAGTACCTTATTCTACATGGCAACCAGTGCTGGATCTACCCCTAAAGAGCTCCTTGTAGGTGCTTTAGATAAAATGCTTCTACAGACCTGGTCAGCAACCAGGTCTTGCCTTGAACAAGAGAAGAACCACCTCTTCTCCCTACAGCCCACACACACTGAAGGCAACAGTGCTTTAGAAATGGCCAAATTAGTTAAGAGTATTACACAACAGGCTTGATAATCTTCAAATGTGAATGCTGCCAATTAACCACACATACTGCCTGATTTTTCACTGCCTTGCCATTTCAGTGCCTCTCATCCCCTCATCTCACACCACTTTTCCTATTTTCTTGGCTCTTTTCTCCAACAGTCACAAAGGAGTTTAAAGACTCCTATCTAATTTCTACCTGTCCCTCCCACCTGAACAGCTCATGTCCCAGTGCTGTCCCTTATCAGATACACCAACACCTTCCTCCCACACTTTCCAGGAAGCTTTTACCACCATCCACATCCAGCTGAAGCACATCTACCAAACATCAGGGAGGAGCCACCAAAAGCAAGGGCCATCAAGAAACTAATATAAAACTCACCAAATTGGATCCAGAAAAAAGTCCCACCAGTTTGGTTAACTTTATTTCTCATAATTATTAACATGCTGACACTCCCTAGCTTTGGCCAGTGGCAGATGGACCTCAGAAAGCGTATCCTGCAAAAGCACTGACCAGGCAGCTCAGATAAATCTAACTGATAAACTTTGGGGTTTTTTTCATGCAGCCAAAGCTGAGCAAATACCCAGGAGCTTCCCTTCCCCTCCTGCTTCAAGGCTCAAACAAGCTTTTCAGGATTTTCCAGGATTCCTGCAATTCAGTGCAGAGATGGAAGACCTTTTCTGCACCAAGCTTCTGGCACCATGCAGCTCAGGGGCTGTGAAGGTGCTGGGAGGCGACAGCCACCTGACAGCATCCCCTGCCACGTGCTGTGGCACCACATGCCTCAGTTTCCCTCTCTCAGGATGTATGAATTTATTGCAGCCACCCCTTCAAAGGGCTGCAATATCTCCAGATGCAGAGCATCCTTTTCCTACCTTAAGTGGAACAACTTAGAAATCAAGTTCTCCTCCTCAGACAAACTCCCTTGCACAATTCTTTGGTTGAACTCTGTAGAAAATAGTTAATTAATCTCTCTTGCTGCGGCCTAATTCTCTTTTCAACATGTGCCTGTCACTTCCCTGTCATCAGAGCTGATTTACAATGGGGTTTAATTAAATCCTCCGTACATTATTCAGCATTCTCTGAAGACAACACCAAAGCAGCCAAGGGTATTTAAAATGTCACCTGCTGAGACGTATCATCTCCTCCTAAATAAATATGACAGTGATCAAACTTTGGCTAATTACAGTGACTTCGTTATTTGTTTGTATGTTTTAATATTTAATTGCTTTCGTGTTCATCCAATTACAAAGCAACAGCAAATAGAAATTAACTTTTTATCAGCGTGTTCCCAGCCCAGCTAATCAGCACTTCAAAGGCCAGACACAATAGGAGGCCATCCAACCTGAGAGAGCTTTACAATATATTCTCTGCTGAATGGACCGTTCTATTAAATTAAGGGAGAATTGTGTTTGTCAGTGTATTCCCAGCTCCCACCCAGATTCCCTTTATGTGGCCGTTTATGGGCCTCGTTGTAGCATCGTTGCAGCAGGATAGTAAATTGTTTGTATTGCTCGTGCCCTCATTCCGGCAGTGCCGCTGCTGTCTGCTCTGCAGCTGCCCGAGCTAACGGAGCATCGCTCTGCATCAGCAGAAAACACTGGGAAATCGCTTCCCTTCGGTAGCTCACGCCTCACTCCCTGGCACGTGGGGACCAAAGGCAGCATCGCACAAAGTGTCCTGGCTGAAGTTCCCTCTCGGACAAAACAGGCGCAGGAGTTAAACCTGACCTCTTTCCCCCTCCCCAGAGCTGGTTTCGGGGGCTGTTAGCCCCAGATGCTGGAGTGCTCACAAGCCTTGGGTCTGCAGTAACTTTCCTTTCATCCTCACTCAATGTGCCTGTTGGTTGCAATTGGGCTCAGCTCTGCGATGGGAGCTGTTGCACAGACTCCCATCCTTGCTGACTCTCTGCACCCATTATAGTAACTACCAGGAGTAAATAGCAAGAAAAGCCTGAGGATACACAACCGATCTAAACAGGATTTTTCTCTGTCAGTGTGACAATCTTGCCAGAAACCAGAAAACTATCTTGTCAGAAATCTGATATAGAAAACAAAAGGTTGAAGTGTAGCTACTTCCCCTCCACAAATCTAACAGAAGTGGAAACTTGCTGTGAAGAGATTTAGGGTCAGAGAAAACTGATAAATAACACAGATGTCAAACATCAGAGGAGAAATACCAGCAGACAAGCATATGCATAAATGGCCCACATTAAAGAGAACTGATCTGCATTGTGTTTGTCCCGCATTTCATTGCATTGCCCCAGTACCATTACTCCAATAATCCAAGCCTTTTAGTTGCCACAGTGAAAGTCTAGACGAGAGATCAGGAGCTGTGCCGCAAATAAACATGATTTTAGAAAGCAGTCTACATAATAACATCAATAAAACACAGCTTCCTTGTTTTAAATATTCAAGCAAACACATCTGTGCATATATAAACTCAGGCCAGGTAGTAGAGTTTTCTCTCGGAAGCATACACAAGTTCTAATGTTCAGGTCTGTTAAAGCAAGATCCTACAAGCTAAAAAAAAAAAAAAAGGAAAAGAAAAAAACAAAAGAAAAAACACAACTATATAGAAGACCTATTTATCCAAAGTACACTGCAGCAGCAAGAGCTCATCTTTGTCCCTGGAGCATCAGGAGATCCAGTACCCAGAGAGGCACCATATTTCTGAAAAGGCTGTTGCAACAACACCCTGCAGAAATTCTCAGTATGAGGAAAAATGTTGGGGGGGGGGAAGACAACAAAAGAAAAAAATAAAAAGAAAAAAGTACTTGTATCAGATGAGGATTTAATTTTTCTTTAAAAAACACAACAACAACCTCTGGTGCTTTCCCCACTGAGAAACAACTTTGTTTAATTTTAGGCTTAGCTCATGAAATATTAAGTGAACAAAGAAATATGTTTGAAATACTTTGATTTTATTGAAATTAAATATTTAATTTGACCCAAAACATTTCTTCAGATTTATTTTTGAGATCAGTTTCATTTGAGAAAAGATGACTTGCAGAGTTTTGCATGCAAACTGAAGATGTGATTTCTGCCTAGCTTCAGGAAGGACTCATTCACCATATTGACTTGCTACAGGTTTTGTTTTCTTATTTTTTTCTCCTCCAGAGTTATAGGATTCATTAAAAAGACACAAAAATACCAGGCTCACACCAAGAATGAACCTGAAATAACTTCAGTGAGGTCCTTTGAAACAGCTGAGTGATCAGCTGTGAAGAAGTTGGGGATTGGGAGGGAGAGAATTGAGAAGAAATGAAGAAATATGCATATTAAGAAAACCAGATACTTTCCACTTTGATAAAAATCTGACCATTTTGAAGTCTGCACAGAAAGACTTGGCTGCCAGTAGCATAAGAAGGGCAAGAATTAAACTTCAAGTTAGAAAGATATGTTTGGCATCACAGAAGAGTCACTTGTCAAATGCAATGGGCAGGAGGAATTGGTCAAAGGACTTAAATGTTTCATTCCAGACAAACTCCTGAGATGGATCTTTCAATAAGGAAATGAAACAGAAGAAAATATTCTGGTTTTCCTGGCCAGTACCAACAATGCCCAAAGCACTGATCTCATCCCACAAGAGCGATGAGGATGGAGGCTTCAAAGCCCTGTGCAGTGGCCCTACTGGTTATCAGTGTGGGGTTCTACACATGGCAGGGGGGGAAGAAGAAAGAAAGAAAAATAAAAAAATCTGCTCATTCCTAGCAAAATCATGTTTTGAATCATGTCAATATCCTTTGACCTAAGGGAAAAAAACCAAACAAAACGTTGGAGAACTTCCAGAAGTCATGATTATGTCACCTCCCAACATGCCATTTATTTTCCTCCCCCAGCTTGGAGTGAATTTGCATCCCCATGCTTAAGCTAATTGCATCGGTCCAACTCTAGCCAAAACATAAAACCCCAGGCTCAGCTACCAAATCCAGCTCGGACCAAATCAAAGGTTTCAGCTGGCACAGCCCATTTACTTTGTAACTCACTGGAATCTGGAATTATGATTTCCCATCCTCATCTGGGCCAAGAACAGTACTGATATTATTATTATTACCGTATCTCAATCTTGAATGTTTTCCAGGGTGGCAAAGATATCTCCCACTCAGTTTTACTGCTTAGTTTCTGCATTTTTCAGCTCTGTGATATATGAGGTGACTGAGTCCAGGGCATATATCCAGACTTCTGAAGCTGCCATGTCATCAAAACTCAAGAAATAACTCCATTCTGGGGACAACACCAAAAAAAAAAAAAAAAAAAAATCAGGCCTCTCCCCAGCTTCCTATTTCTCTGGTCCTGGGTTCTTATTACAGAGCCGTTAAGCTCAAAATTGGGGATTTCATATAAAAGTCCCAGAGTCAGAAAACTGCAGGCGAACCTGAACTTTCATTCCTTAAGAATCAAGTTTCTAACCTTCCTGTCTGCAGAGGAATATTTCAAAAGGCTGCAAATTCAGGAGGGAAAAAAAACCCCAACACAAACACAACAACAAAAAAAACCTATGATGCAAAAAAAATAAATCCCACAAATAAAAAGGCAGTGGTTGTTTTGGTCAACAGCTTTGAAGTGCTCAGTGGAGGCGTTCCCGAGGGATTATGCCAGGACCCTTGGGATGAGCCCCAGGGTTTGATAGCTCTTGGCCAGGCAGCAGGAAGGAGCAGGCAGAGCAGCCCAGAGCAGGATAGTACCAGACAAATTGGAAACGGAGCTGTGGAGCAAAGCTGCCTGACTGTGTCCTGCCATCTCACACAAACTAAACTTGTTACTCTCTCTTTTAATCCTGTTCAGATTTCTTAGTCAAGCCATCAGAGAAAGGTGTGGAAACTTGCTTTGTCTGGTTGCTAAAGCCTGGGAAAGTTTCTCAGGTCCTTTCAGCCTTACACAATGTGCATCTTTCTGCTACATACACCTCCAGCTGCCCAGAAATCTCTGGCCCAGCCCAGATCTGTGTCAGAAAGGTGAGCCTCTGCTTCTCTTCATCTCTTGGCAGACTCAGAGCTGCCCAGCTGCCTTCACAGACAGATCCATAGTGTCTTCTAGGGCAAGCCAAGCTTCTGGATGAAGACAACAAGAGTACGGTGAATCATTAAAATCATATTGAGATGCACGTTGTCTGCAAGACACAGAACAAAGGCCAGATCTTGGGAGGTGGTAAGTGACCTCTGCAGGACCTGTGCACAAGCTAAAGCTCAAAGGAGATCCAAGAGTATTGGGCACCTGCAGGTACCCACCAGCACCCTCCAGCATCAGGCTCTGAGGGTGCCCTGTGTCACTGCAAAGCTTTTTCAGAAGCAAATGCTGCCAGAAAACCACAGACCAAGACACAGAAAGGAGCAGATCAACTTCCAAACACATGCATAAATATATATATATTAAAAAAATAAAACCCAAAGCAAGCAGTTTGTACATGAGCATTGCATTTGCAATTCTGATTCGCTAAAAAGAAATGGCTCCCAACTGGGGGAGGGGTAGACAGGAAATATTACAGCAATGTTATTTTGTTACACTAATTACCAATAATGGCACATACTCTGCTACCAACCACAGTCAATTCATTTTGAAAGCTATATAATAATGTTTAGGATAAGGACTTAATTTTTATAGCCACTGAAGCAGATTTACTTGTACTGTAATGCAGATTTATTACAAATTAAATTTCCTAACTCCAGAGGTTGACTTGGAAAGGCTCGGCAGGACTCAAGGGGATACACACCCTACTGCAAAGGGGGAATTTCAGCGGTAATGGCTCACACCTTCAGGTCAGAGTGTGTCCATGTCACTACTAGACCTTTAGCATGCACACACCTTGGGATATATCCACTTCTGTGGGCAAATTCAGCCCCACAGCATGAACACAAGCAGGATGCAGGTAGTGACTTGAATCAACTGCTTGTGAAAGGTTGGGGTTTTTTGGTTTTATTGCATGCTTTAAGAGGTAAAATTTCAATACTACAGTTTTTTTTCCACTGTAAAGAGAACTCCATAAAAGATTCATAAAGTGCAAACTTTGAAGTATAGTCGAGAAGATGCACTCATTAATTTACAGAAACATCTCTGATGTCAGTCATTGAAAACGAAGCAATCCAGACTGCTTCTTGCATTTCCATACAGGAGTAGTGCTGCAAGGCTGGGCATGAACAGGAGACCTGAGTAGGGCAAGCCCATCCCTAGCAGGACCTCAGGTGCAGTCCAGAATAGGGGCCAACCTTCATCATTTCTGATTAGGACCAACACTCAAGTTTGAGTCTACCTGAATTGCTGTTTATTAAATATTGGGATAATTCCAGTTGCTTTACCCATTCTTGTTCATCAGCACCTGTAAGTAGAGCTGTCACTATTTGGATGGGAAATCTGAGACCTTTTCCTGCAGGCACACAAAGTTGGGCTAAGCTCGAGTTTCCCCCAAAACCTCAGGCAACAGAGGTCTTGTTGTCTGCAGATTGGTGGACAAGGAACAGGAACCAAGGGGACAGCTGGGCTGAGCTCTGGAAAAGAGTCCCCAAACTTGGCATTACTATTCCCTTAAACCCACTTATTCAGCCTAAGTTTTTCAATAGCTTCAGTGACAACTGACAGTGCCAGCGTAGCAGCCAAGGCAGTGGATTTTAAACAAGGTTTACCTCCACCTTCTGATCTATGGAGGCACCAAACAAAAACCTACTCAAATTCCTTAGGAGAAAGAGCCATGGAGCTGGAGTTGGTCCAGATCCTCTCCTGGATCAAAGCAGCTCCTGGCCACATCTCCACAGGCCCCACACAGAACACAGCAAAGAGAATTTGACTGATACTGTTTTCATGTTGTTCCTTAATGACACTTCTAGAGATCCCACCGCATTAAGTCTCATCCTGGGAGGGCGGAGAGTCATTAGCTTATCCCTAATGCCTGGCGAGGAGGAGGAGGGGTTCCCTATGCTAATTTTGCACAGGCTGATCTCCCACCAATGCTTTCCTCTGCTCCAGGATAAATGAGACTTTCTTAATTCTTTACCCACTGCAAATAAAGAGACAGGGAGCCCATACCATGCAGCTTGCACTGCCCTATTCATCACAGCATCCCAACTGTAGGCAGCAGTGATTACAGCTAATTATTGGCAATTACCATTGCTGAGCTGGTAGGTGTTTCCCCAATAACTTTCAGCAGTTCCAAAGCTCTTTGAGAGCTTCTCTATGCAGAAAGGCTGAAGGAAAACACTTCCTCTCTGCCCAGCAGCCAGATCCTCCTCCCAAAAGCTGTAGCCATCAGGCATTGCAGTGCAATCACTAAAAACAACCAGGAAAATTATCCCCCAAAGCTGTGAGCCTGTAGCATTAGTGACTTGCTAGGTCTGCCCTCTTGGTAGAGCTGGTTGATGGGGAACGTCTGTGCTTGGAATGACTCTTCTTTCTCCCTTTCGCTCCTCAAAAAGCTTACCCTGCGGTAGAGTCCACATCCCCCCCCCGCTCCTCCTCCAAACGCATAATTCAATTCATACAAAACCACCCCCCCACACAACCGAGAAGCACATGTACAGTCGGTGCTTTTCCCGCATATAAAGCAACACGGCAGAGGGATGGACCCTTTGAGAAATTCGTATGCCAGCCTTCCCACTATAGTAATTTCATTCTGTCTTTGTAATTGTCTGATATTACATTGTTCCCTGCCAGAAGATTAATTAGCTAGTCTTACCCTCCAACATACCATCCCTCTGCAACCCTCAAGGAAGCTGGAGTGGTGCCAAGTCGCACGGATTTGCTATTCTGGCTGGCAGCTGCTACTGTCGCTGCAAGAAAAGCCTCCTTTTGTCCCCGAACAGCAGTTGCTGTGCCAACTGACCCCCGCATCCCCAGCCTTCCCGAAGCCACCGCCAAGGAGGTGGCCAAGTTTCAATGCCATGGGTTGGGCAGGAGGAGAAAAAGGGGGTGGAGGGGAAATGGAAATTAAAAAAACAAATAAAAAAAAAATCAAGAGGAAAAAGAATCGCACACCCAACCCCGACCGCCCCCCACACCCCAACCCTCCGCCTGGCATAATTACTCACGCTCGTTAAGCATGGCTGCATTGCGTATGCGAGTCACGCGGGACAAGCGCGCGTCGGGCTGCCGGAGCGCCGATGCCGCGGTCCCGTCTAGCGGTGGGAAGGACACGGGCAAAACAGCATCCTGTATCCCAGCCCAGAGCTGCCTTCACGCCCCGGCCCACTGGCAGCCTGTGCCGGGGAGCAGAGGGCAGGAGGGAGCATCACCGGCCACATCGGCTGCAGGGGGAACCACCACCCCGACCAGGGCTGCGTGCCGCAGACGCTCTTGGCAAGCAGCCCGGCCCAGCACCCTGGTGGATCTGCTGCTTCTTTTGTTCACCCTCCATCTTCCCTTCCCTCCTCACACACATGCTCTGGATCCCTCCATCTTAAGCGTGGTGCCCAGTCAGATGGGATCTGCATGGGTATGAGCACAGGTACCTGTGGTCACCACCCCACCGACAAAAAGGGTTCAGGGGCAAGTGGGGTTTCCTTCTCCTTGGGGTTCTTGTAGAGAGAAGAGTTCAAAACTGAGGAGATAAAAACCTTAAGAAAAAAAAAAAAAAAGGCATCCCACTAAATTCCAACGCACACCACAAAACCAGGGCTACCAAGCACCTCAGCTTGCTTTCCAGAGTCCTCCAGGAGTTGTGTTCTCCTCCTGAAAGCACCATGGCAGTTCGTGTCTGCTGGTGTGTTTGTTCTTTTGTCCCAGCAGCACCGCAGGGCTGGCCAGGCCAGTCCCGCCCTGGGCTGCGGCACAGGGTAGCAGGGAGGGTTTCAGCAGATGAGGCACCACAAGTGCCAACAGGTTGTGTTTAGGGTGAAAATTTGACAGAAAAGGAGATGAGGAGCCTTGCACCACTCACGAGAGACAGCGTACTGGACCTTTTATTTCCAATGTGGTTTAACCCCAGCATCCAGCATGCCTGTCCCAAGCACTGAGACCCCAGGGCAGACCAAATCCATCTGCTTTGCCTCCTGCCCCTCACAAAGCTCAAAAAAAGGCCAATTTGTGATTATTTTTTTGTATTTTCTTTTTTTAAGCTCAGGCAGCTGTTGCAGCAGATCACCTTTCCCCACAAACACACGCAACCCAGCTGCACGGGGACCAGCACAGGGACACGGGGCTGCGTTTGCTGGCCGGGAGAAGCCAGTTTGAAACCACCCGTTACAGGGCTGCAGGGAAACGATCCCATATTGTTAGAGGGGCTAATTAAGCTCCTCCACTAAGATGGCAGATCTAGACTGTCTCAGCACCCGCCTTTGCCAGCAGCCCCCCTTCGCGGGTGCTACGGAAACGGGAATTAAGTGGTGATGAATGCAGTATTAATTAATTAAGAGAAGACGCACATGAAGGGGGTGGGAGGCGGCGGGTCTGTGCGCCCTGGAAATTACCCAAAGAGGGGCTGCTGTAAATTTGTTCCGTTTTCATTATTATTTCTTTTATTTATCGGGTTTTTTTGCGCACCGGGAGGGACTTGCACGCCCAGGCAGCGAGAGCAACCTGCTAGTACCAGAGCCACCCGTCCTCCATCACCCAGACACGCGGGGGAAGAGGACATCTCTAAAAAATGAGAGGAGAGCAGAAGAGGTGCCCGCGGCTCCGCGCCGCCATCTTCTCCCGCTGCAGAGGCCGAATACGAAATCAATTTTGCACACTCCAAAATGGCTGTTCAGGAAGGTTGGGTGTGTTTTTTGTTTTTTTTTTCCCCTCTGGAGAGGTTAACGCAGAAGCCCAAAGCAGCTGATGCCAGGGGGAATGCTACTTTTTAGCTTGCATGTTGGGATCGTTTACACATATGATTAGCTAATATATTAAGCTTCTTAAACCGAAAAAACGATGGCAAAGCGCATTGCTTAGCTTTGATTTGCATTCCTCACCCACCATCTCCTTCACCATATACCACCCGGAGAGGAGGAAGGGCTTGACCATCATTACAGACAGCTGGGTTTTGGAGAAGTGAAACAAATGGTTAAAAGCCCATAAGCAGCTGTGGTGCCCAGCACCCTTCAGCACATCCAGCCTCCCCGTGGGGCTGGCACAGCAGATAGACACTAGTCCCCATCACGCAAACCCCCAGGTTTGCTCCAAGCTAAATTTTGGGTGGGTAAGCAGCAGTCCAGGTTGGCCAGACCCAGACTCAGGACAGGACCTCCACGGGAAGCCCATTTTGCCAAGCCTAGCTTGGCCAGTGGCAGCAGGGGTGCCGGGAGCGGGTGGGCTGCAGAATCCACATGCAATGAGAAGCGCTCAGCACTGTGGCTTTTTCCACACTGCGTAACTCTCCCTCTTGCAGGCTGGCTGCGATTTCCAGAGTCTGTTTTCTACCTCGAGGCTGGAGACAGCCACCCTTAAGATAACCATAGCTTGATCAGAAATTCAACTGCAGACTCCACTGGAACTTCTCTGGGCTAACAGGATGGGTACTGTCATTCCCTGCTCCAGACACATTCTGGGCATCTCCAGGGCAACCTCGCCAAAAATCTCAAATCCAAGAGCTGTTTTTTACCTCCTCCCATCACACACACTCCTGGGACCATGAAGCACAGCCATACCTTTGGGTTAAGCCGCTCCATAGAGTGCCAAATCCATCCTTGGATTTGGTCCTTGGGGTCCAAGCATCCTTTCCTCCCAGTTTATGCTGTGCCAGTGTTTAACCTAACAACCAAACTGTCTTCACTCAGAGCTTCTCCTCCATACCAGCTTCCTCCTGAATAAATTCAGTGGTATCATCGGCTGAGAGGTGTTTTATGGGATCTCCTTTAAATGCTGGGCTGCATACCCAGGACCTTGAGCTATTTCTCCAGCCCAGAGACCCTACACTGCAGACTTGAGTACTACATCACTACCTGTCAGACCAGCTTTGCTGGGTCCTCCAAAGACACAACTCCACTTTGCATTTCCAAATACACTGGCCAAGCTCTTCCAACTCACGGTCCTCCTCTGCCATGATTTTAAAGCCTCCCTTACTCCTTTTTTCACCTGCGCAGGGATACTCACTCTATAGCCAGGCAACACAGCAGCTGCTGCACCAGCAACCTGGCTGGTATTCTTTCCTGCAACTTCCTTTCTAGCACTCACCACCCAGGGTTTGTTATTTATACAACATCTCTTAACACTGACTTTTTCAACACAACTTTTTCTTTAATTACTTGCATTTACAATAAAAATGCCAACCTATGTGAGTGACTGCCCTCATTACAGTTCCAGTCCTCTAACTAATTAATATGTTAGCTTTGGCTTATACCCCAGGATGCCTAAATCCAGAATACACAAGACTGCCGAGTTACTTTGCAAACAGAAACGCTTGCCTTGAAGAAAGCGCCGCGTTATCTGTCTTGCTTCTATGCAATCTCACCATAACCTGCACTCTCAAGGTCTTAGACTTCAGAGAAGGAAAGCTCATCCAGCTCAGAAAAGATTGCTAAGAAATCAGAAAGGAAATCCAGAGAAAAGCAAAAAAGAAGAGAAAGAGAGACATCTTTGAAAGAAACATCAAGTGCAAGGCACATTTTCTACCCGCTTTCTTACACTCACACAGGTTACCTGAGAAAGATGGGGTCCGTTTAAGAAAAAATCTGCCAGTAGCTCACAATCAGGCTCTTCCAGAGCACACACACACTTCTCCAGCCCATAGAGAAGGAAAGTGAGCTGACTACAACACATCTCAATAATCTGAAGGTGAGCCTGTAAAGGATCACCTTCCTTTACAGTGTTATGCTACTGTAGTGCACATCAGAGAGTTCATTCAGCATGGTGACAAATCAAGGGGATATACCAGGGTGTACAAAAGAACTGGCAGGGTAGAAAAGTGAGTACCAACTCCTGTAAGCCCTGCCAAGAGCTCCCAAATTTCAGTGCATTCAGCATATCTGAAGGCAGCAGGTTTAGAACTGATTAAAAAGGGAAAAGCCTTATGTAAACTTAATGCATAATTAACCTGAGAAACACACTCACAGAAGACATTATTGAGGTCATGAGAGCATTACAGCCACAAAAACAGCTCCACCAGTATATGAAGGATGAGAACATCCACTGCTAAATTATTTGAATACTCATCTAATGCAAAGGATAAATCCTCACCAGGACAAGCCTCCCCTCCAGGCAGATTATAGCAAATTTCTTACATCTTAGTCCAAAGCATTTGTTGCCAATGGCCCAAAAGTAGGACATGGGCTGGACAAGCCCTTCTCTGAGGCTTTCTGTCCATGTCAGTTCTCCAGCAGAGGTTATAGGAGGGACATTCTTGCTTTACTGTGTGCATCTGTGAGTGGGATACAGAGGTCTGCATGAGTTACCCTTGGTTGTCTCTGCATTTAGCTGAGAAAACCATCCCTTAGAGGAATGATTCCTCTCACCCCAAAAGCCATCACATGAATTGTCCTTGTGAGGTGCCAGTCCCAGGGCAATCACAAGTTGCCGTGGGCAGCAAGTGCAGATGCCTTAAAGTACTCAAACTACGCTTGCAAAACACCCCTGAAAACAGTGGTCTGTAGGCCTTTGTGTATGTTTAAGCCTTTACAAGTCTGGGTGAAGATGAATAGAATTCTCACCCTCTCCACTTCCACCAACCCCTCCTACACCCACCTCAAAGCCCTGCACTTTCCTTTGTCCCTTTCCTGCCTTAACATCACTGTCAAGGTTTCACAGTGCTGAGGCATCTTTCAGACCCACCCAACTCTCCCGACTGGTGTTTGGAATTCCAAGGTCCCAAAGATCTGTCTGATGCCAATTAAAATAAAGAAAAAAAAAAAAAAGGCAAACCTCCCATTTGCCAAGGTCTGTAAGCAAAACACCCGCAGGCTTTGCCCTCTTCTCCATTCCTGGCTTGCTTACAACCAGAGCAGCTGTTTCACATTTCCCACTTCTAAAAACTCACGTTAAATTAAGGTCTCTCCTGCCAAAATCCAGCGAGACACAGACTTCATGAAACATTTCAGAGAGGCTGAGAGCTGCCTTTACCCAGGCTACCCCTCTCTCAGCAGATCATGACCTAACTACTCAAGGCTCCCTTTGGAGAATGCCAATGACCATCCCAGCAGCACACGTCCGACCAGCTGAGCGTGGCTCTGCATTGTGCTCTCATTGCTCTGCACCCCTCTGCACCCAAACATCCCACACATACAACACTTGCTTGGGATCACTACAGTACCCCGGAGAGGTTTGTTGCAAAGGACTCACCCAGGATCAGCCCTCACGTTCCTGCCTGCCCTTGGGCAACAGCTTTGCTGCTTCCAGCACACACCAACTAGGGGTACTGCCAGCAGCACCAAAGGGGCTCTGCAAGACAGTACCAACCTCTGTCTTTCTGTTCCGAGTCACCCAAACCAATAAAAGAGGGTTTCCAAGTAGTTAATTTTACAGTAATTTAATGATATTTTGATATAATAAGCTTGGGCTCACTAGGAAGGAGGGATGCTATCAGACCACCACACACCAGGAGACATGAATGTACTGGGTGTCACAAGACTCCTGATAAACACAGCAGCAGTAATGATAACACAGAACATTTTCAGGGCCAGGTGAAATCAAGCCTGGTCCAAGCTCAGCTTTGTGTTAGGTTCATCCCCACCACACAGCACAGAGATGTCTGCTTCAACGGGACAAGGCAGGTGGACTCCCCTGCTTTCCTCAGAAGGCCAAAGGACTGGATTATTCCAGCTATTCAGCACATTTGAACTCCCAGCTCCATCAGTAGGGCAGGTGGACAAAGTGCCAGACCTTGGCACAGGAAGGCAGCAGTGGCTCCTGGCATGAAGCAAGGACTTGGGCACTGAAAGCCCAGGGAGGCCCTAGCTTATGGACCTGCAGTGATTACAGCAGTCAGGTCATATCCTTAAAAGCCTCCAGGAAAGGCAGATTTCCATCTGTTGCTGTTAACACTTGGAGTCTACTTTCCCTGCAGGAAATGGAAGCCTAGTACAACCTGGTTCTTCAAACCAGCAAGTGCACAGAGTCCTGCAAAAGCAGGACACTCATCACATATTTCAGCCCTGTTTCCTTTATGGGTTTACATGGGGTCTCCCTTTACATTTAAAAAGGGTTGGTGGGATGGTGGTCATTCAGATATCCACCACAAGTACTATGGAAGAGCCCTGACAAGCACAACATCCAAAAAGGAAAACTGGCTGCTCGTGGCAGTCCAGAGCGTCTCCGAGATGCAATTCCCTCACCTTTTAAATAAGAAAAAAACAACCCTTCCTCAGCTCACAGCAGTGCTATAGCTCATACATGACATTTGCAACATTCATTGGCTACCCCTGGTAAAACCATTAGTGCTGGAAGGCATGAGGCCACATTCTGCCACCTCACTCTGCCCATACACAGAAAATTACAGCCATCAGCTCACAACATGAGAGACAGAAAAATCTAACTTTCATTTGCTTTATATTGCTTTTAAAAGGACATATTACATGCTTGCTGGACAGGGGAGGCTACACTATCACCGGGTCACCATGAAGATCTGATGCCCTAGGGGGACATTTATGCCCTTTGAAAAAATAACCAAAACAGTGCAAAGCCATGAAGACATTTTTCCTTGTTTACACTAATAAAAAAATGCAATCTCAGGTCTATTGAATGACACTTGTGTCATTCATCCTGAGAACCTGGAAACAAGAAAAGAAGTAGTAGTATTTCATATTTCAAGCATAGCTCAAGCTGGCCTCATACAGAAGGACTAATTTCCCAGACCAGGGCATTCCAGGCATTTCACACCATCTGCCCACAAGTAAACCTGAGCCTTAGTAAGCCTTATGAGATGGTGCTTCCCCCAATCCCTGCAGCAGAACATCCAGCAGGGAACAGGAAGGCGGGAGGACCAGGATCTCTCTTCCATGTAAAATAGAACAGTGCTAAAGCCACATCCCATCAAATAGGAACCTGCTGATCTACTGGGTCCTTGTTCCTTCATCAGAGGGTCTTAAACTCACTGAGATCAAGGGTCCTTTCATTGCTCTTTCCCGAAAGCCAGGAGGAAACTGCAGATATACTATGAGCACTTAGGAGGAAAAACATTACAGCATCTAAAGGTACTTTAAATGATTTAGATACAAACTTGCCTGTAATAAGACATCTATTTTGGTTAATCTCTTAGTTGCAAATCTTGAAACTCTTGAACCTGCCTCAGGCTACTGTCAGCAGCACTTCATTTAACACTGCTTATTGGGAATAACTGCTATTTCCCACTGTAACCTCCAAACCTCTTAAAGTCTCTCTTATTGCTTTGCCCAAATATACTTGCCTTAAGGATACAGAGGGTTTTTTCCTCGCTAGGAACCGTTAAGATGATTTGAACAAGCTGAATCAGAAGAGACCGTTTCCCAGGCGAAGCGGCCAAGGCTCAAAATACCATCCCTATGATATTTAGGGAGTGATTCTTTTTTTGAGCGCTTACTTGGGTTATGAAATCAAACGGCTGCTCTTTGATCGCTCTTCATCAGCAAAGGAGCTGAAGGGATGGGAGTGTATTCATTCTCCAGGAAAGCCACTGCGGGCTGGCCAGCCACCCCTGCCTGCACCTAGGGGAAGGGACCACCTCCTTCTGCCTGCACCAGGGATGTGGAGACCATCACCACTCCACCATGCCTGTGTTCAAAGCTCTCTGCGGAGTCTGGTGAGGGGGTTTAACACCACTAATGCAGCACTTGCATTTTAAACTCAACCACATTTTCATTGTAAAAGGACATGGAGCTGTGGTGGACACTGAGCCATGCAGTGCCCAGGAACTGCTCCAGACCATTAGCCCCAGTACTCACACATCCCAGCTTGGCTCTGCTCAGCAAGCTTAGCTTTAAACACAACCATTCACACTGCAGCCAGTCGGATCCTCGACACACATGGCAATGACTATACTGATGAGCTGTCACAACTCCAACCCTGATAACCGATGGGAAATGCAGTAACCCTGAAGCAGAGGTGATGACCCCCCTGTTGACTCTGGCCTGCTGGCACAGGGAGCAGCATTAAGCAACTGCCCACTTCTTTCCCAAGCAGCAAACACATGTCCCAGGTAAGAGCAGAGGCAGCTGAACAAACAGAAGTACAAGAGCCCTTCAAGCACACCTTTAAAATATGGTACCTTTAACTACAATATGGGATTTTCCTGCTCAGTCCCATATCTACAGCAAACAGTTCTCTGTAGGTTTGCAGGCCCCATAAACAGTGCAACCTCAGTGACCATCTCTCTGCTCAGTGAAAAGGGGTCTGGCCACTAAGTAGTTTTGACCTGCATGGTACAGGACACAGAGAATGGGGGACCATGGCCTCAAATTAAAGGGAAGGGGCTCACATCAAGCTGGCTCAGAGCATACACAGGCCTAACTTGGGATCAGCTCCTATTCCCACCAGCATGCCTAAGAAAGTACTCTGGCATTAAAAGACCACAGGGGCTTAAAGATACACTCTCCCATCCAGCTGTACCAGCTTTTACAGAGAAACGTTGATAAAAAAAGTCAGTATAAAATATGTATATATAAGCTACACATAAATACAAGCGTAGCTGCGTAGGCTCCATCTGCTAGAGGACTCTGTCTACCATATACATACACCCTGTTTTAGTAGGAATGAAAACCACCAGTTAATCAATCTCTGCCAAACTATAACCAGCACAGCAAGAATCAGCATGCTGCCTGCAAAGCTAAATCAGTATCAAACTCAGAGTGCTCAACTTCGGCACATCACTGTCCCTGGAAAACTGCAGAGGTCTAAACCATGTCTTCCCAGTCAGCGTTCAAAGCCTCTTCTGTCTCCCTGTTCCCTACTGCTCTGGAGCTAACCCTCAGTCAGGGGGCAAAGAAGAAGTATTTCACTAGATTTAAAGTAAACACTTATTTCCTTCCCCCCCCCCCCTAAATATCTCACTTTGTTTAATCAAACTCAAACATACAAAATCTGCTTCATCCCCCCTCAAAGCAAAGCACTTGCAGGAGGCACCTGCACAGCCCGGGGATTTTGAAGAAAGCTGGCCCCATACTGCAAAAAGTTACAGTGAGAGTTAAAGCAGAAGAAAAACTCACCAAGCCAACTGTTCTCACACAGCAGCTCCGATTCTCGCCGAAACTGCCAGCAGGACAGAGCTGTCTTGGAAACTTTGGGGCAAACCAGCAAGAGAATCCTTCTCAGCCCCATCACTTCTAAGGGCAAACAGCTGCTGCTTTTAAGCCCTCCGGAGAGCTGAGGAGTGGAGCACCTGCACCAGCAGCTGAGAGCACTTAGTGCTCTTCAATTAAGCTAATTTTGCACCAGGAGGGGAGACAACCGCTCCTCAGGCCACCTCCCCTTCCCCGGCCCTCACACTGTGACAATAACACGTGGGCAAGTCCTGGTGCTTGCTACAGCAGTCGGAGATGCCCCAGTGCCCAGCTGAGCCTGGCAGTGCCAGCAGCAGGGAAGCATCGTGGTGGCCCTGCAAGTGCAGGAGCTTTGCACAACGAGTGCTGGGCCCCTTGCCACAGCACAACTATTGGGTTTGTGCTCTGTCTCTCCAGTGAACCTCACACAGCCCAGTGTGCTTTGTGAGAAAAGCCCAGGTCGCACGTACGCCAAAGCTGATGTTCGTAAGCTCACACGCTGGCCTGGCTGAAAATAGCAAAAAAAAAAATTAAAATCCTGTTTAAATCAGTCTTCTTCCTGCACCAAGAAGCGCTAAGAGTGTGGTGTGCTTTGCTGAAAATGACAAAGAGGTTGAGTTAGGGTGGAGTTAGGTGGCAAAACCAGAGCCCCCAAACCAGTGGGAAGTGTCCCAGCTACAGCTAGTGGCACCACCTCAAATCTGCCCACTCCTTCTCCATGCCAGCCTGCAGAAGTGCCCAGGAAAGGAACCATCAAGCATCTGCTCCAGCTCTTTTCCTCCACAGGGCTGAAAATAGGTTCAGTGCCGCCTTCTGCACGTGCTGGTGGAGAAAAGCCAGTGCAGCCAGCCCCAAGGGAGGGAGCATAGAGGGACATGGTGGGTGCCAGGGGGAGATGGGTGTCTTTTGGGCACAGGAGTCACCTCCAAGATGCCACGCCTGGTCTTACCTTCACCCAGAAATGGGTCCCTTGGGGGCAGTGATGCTCAATAGCCATTAATCTTTAGAGTGGGACAGATGATCATTAGAGATGTTCTTTCAACCTCGTTCCAAATGCTTTGTATCTTCATCCATCAGTCGGCTTTCTCCTCTGCTAGATAAGCTCTCTTCCATTTTGGAGAGTTTCAGAAGTCATTTGCAGACATCTCAGCTGGCTCAATAATTTTATTCCTTATTAAATATCGCTAATGATGGGGTTTTAGACTCTCAGCCATACATCCACTTTCTGTTCTAGTATAAATTTTAATCTATCTTCCCTCTTCGTTCTATTCAAGTCTTTAAGAAAAAATTACTGGAATAAAAAGGAAAGCACCAAATAATTGAAAGGAGAAGCTAAAAACAGAAGGGAAGGAAAGCTGAAGAAAGTCATGATGATGGAAATGTTCAATAAAATTGGAGGAAAGGAGGAAAAATTCCACTCTTTAATGAAATGCATGATGAAAAAGGCCTTTTTCAGCTGAGTATTTTCAATATGAAAAATGCCAACAGGCTGACGCAGGCCTGTTGCCCTGTCCTGCCCTGTTTCTCATTCGTGCAGATAAATTGGGCCCACAGTTCTGCCTGGAGAAATCCTTTGCGAGAAAGCCCATTGCGAGTGGCGCCCGTGTGCCGGGGCTGTGCTGTCACACCGCGCTGAATGGCTGTGTAGGTTCTCCCTGGTGCATGGCAGCAGGTCTCTTTAATGGGAGCTGTTTTCCCATCCCAGATCAGACTGCCACCCCTGCGGGCTGTCCCAGAAACATCACCCCGCTCCACTTCCCTTGGTTTAACTGGCTAAAGTTGCACTTTCTCCTGTCCGTTCAGCCTCACGCTAAATCTTTTCAGCTGCTAAATCTTTTCAGCTGATGTTTTTGAAGCCTAAGCAAGAAAATGTCAAACCCAATAAAGCTGTGGGAGGAAGTTTTCCAAAGAGAGAAAGTATAAAAGGTGATGGTTTACAGAAAGCTGTGAGCAGAAAATGGGAGGCTGGAGTCCAAATGCTCACGCAGATGGAGCTCGAATGGTCTATTCTCACTGTAATAATGAGCACATACATGATTAATGAAAATATTTATCCTCATAACCCACTGCAGCAAGTTAATATTTAATCCAAAGGCCACGTGAAAGCCCAGCCTCTCCTGGTTCCTCACCTACCTCCTTGTTTCCTTGGAAATCTCTGAACTCTGCAAACTGACCCGAGATTTGGCTCTTTGGGGCTGATCTAAGAACGACACTCGCTTTTTCTGGCTTTCTGCATAAGTACCACACCTTTTGATCCCGTAACCGCCGTCACTTGGGACCTACAAGGTTTCTTAGATAATCCCGGAGAGCCGATGCTTTGTAACTCATCTCACTTTGATATTCAAGGCAAAGCTGGACAACTCACACATGAAAAGACAGCCTTCCCTTTCTTCCTGGGCTTAATTTCATCTGCAAATTAAACATATCGAGACAGATATTTATAGAGGAATGCCCTGATCTTCCCGAGAGGGCCAGGGAGTCTCCAATGTGTAATTTTGCTTTAGGAATATGATTTTAATCTTGACTTTCTTCTGAGGCTGGTGCCAGAAGAGAAGGGCAGGGGAGGGGCATCGCTGGCGGCAGCGCTTACCCAGTGCTTCTCCTCTCCCCCAGTTTAAGCCTGGGGCTAATGCACTACAAGATGGTGTGGATGTACACGAGGGGACTAAGGCTCTTGATGCTTCCCTGTCCTCGTCCTCTGCAAAGGTATCACAGGACATAGTCCTTACAAGGCTGCAATTTCTACTTTTTTTTTAAAAAAAAAGAGTGTCAGTAAACTCTGTTAGAAAGCACTTTCGGCCGTGACTTAAAAAAAAAAAAAAAAGCAAACCTAACAAGCCACCTTTAAAAACATACAGATTAAAAGAACTGCTCAGCCCTGGGACTTGGTGATTCTTTGTGACAAGGAGCTCACACACAGTCATCTACCTCCTTGTATTCCAGCCCCTCCATCCCACACCCTCACCACAGGCAGTACCCAGCACTAAAATAAATACAAAATAAAGGAAACATTTTGGCTTATGTGGTTTTCAGAGAAGCCCCAGATGGGAGGATAAAGGACAAAAGGTACCAGTCTTGCTATGGCCTGTCTCCTCCTGAAATCGGGTCTTGCTGCTACCCCTCAGAGCTACAGCTGGTCAGTGATTCTTGCCTGCTGCAAAAGCCCCCCAAAATGTTGGTCCATTGTCCCACAGCTCAGCTGAGCTCACAGGATCCTGGTGGCAAAGGATCCGCAGGAGCAGGGAGGATTCTGCAGGGCAGTCTGTGAAAAAAAAATATCTGCTCTACCGGAGCTGTTGCAGGAAAGCAAGGTGGGCACTGAGCACCAGCCTGTGGGAATGGCATCCTGGGGGCCTCTGACCTTGGGAACTGCAGGGTCTGACCCATCAGTACAGCTCCTGGGAAGCTTTGTGAGCCTCATCTCCTTGGAGGAGGCACAACTGGTTCTTGTGTCCACCCCTGACCAGCCACCACAGAACAGGAGCCCTGGGGCGATTTCCCTGGGGGATGCAGCAGCCTGGGCTGAGCCCTGAGGGGCACCGAGGGCAAAGCTACAAACACCTTCACACAGCCACTGCCTCCCTTCTGTTCTTCCAGTTAAATATATGTATCGCTTAAACCACCACTGCATTGAACACAAACATCTGCAACAAACTTTACTGCTGAGAACCCTGCTAAGAGGCTCTGGCTTGGTGTATTGGCTTGTTAGTGCAGGGTTGGCTGTAATAACTGAGACGTCTTCACCCAAATGGTTGTCAAGGGCTGGCCCGGGCTGCCCAGTGCAGTGGTAGAGTCCCCATCGCCGGAGGGGTTTCAAAGCCGTGGAGATGTGATGCTGAGGGACATGGTTTATTGGTGACCTGGCAGTGCTGGGTTAAGGGTTGGACTTGATGAATTTAAGTCTCTTCCAATCAAAACAATTCAATGATTCTGTGTTGTGTTGTGGTTTTGTTTGTAAGGCCTTGGGCGGGATGCCCAGCCTCATCACTGCCAGCCCCCAGGCAGAGCTGGGCACACAGTGCCATCCTTGCAGGTTTATTTGTGATGGGAATAGTTCGGGGGAGAGAAACTTGCAGAAATGACAGTTTCAGTAGTAACATGAAGAGGTACTTTGGTACATTGCTGCATGCTGTAAGGTACGCCTTTAAGTTTCAGTAAACTTCTGGAGTCCCTGGGAAGATGCTAATGTGCCTTTAAAGGAAGCATGACTTAGGAAATTGCAGCTTTTAGCTTAGCTGGGAAATGTTAATGAGAAAATATCATGGGCTGCGAGTGGAAGTTTCCTGAATCCTGTAAGCTAGGAATAAATTATTCTGTTTTCCCAAATGAAAGAACGCATTGCAATACTGCTCTTAAATCAGGCTGACGGTGAGAATTATTTATTAATTTGTATAGGACCAAACACAAGCTCAGCCAAATAAATACGAACTAAACTGTAGCAAAGAGTTAGAGATTTCGGCTTGCTGTGGGCATGGAAGAAAAGCTTTTGCTGGGGCCAGCACCCTGTGCGATGGATGTGGCACAAGGAGGTGGCACAGGGGTGGAGATGCAGGGACAAGTCCTCCTTTCTGCTGGAGCCGTGGCGAAGATGATCAAAAAACCCCAGGCTTTCAACTGCAGTGCAGCAGCTTCTCAGTAATTAAAGCTTGAGATTGCCAGCTCTGCCTGTGCCTGCTGCAGCTGGGCTTGCACATCAAAAGGAGATGTCTCCCACGAGGACAAGTCCCACGTCACCAAATTCAGGTTTTGATGCGCACTAGGGGCCAGTGTGTAAGAGTAATGATCCACAAAAGTCTCTTAACAGCAGCTCATACTGAGCAGGTGATGATGCATCCGTCCCCCTCAGGTACCCCCGGCTTGCGGGGCCTTGGTGGTGCCCTGGTTTTGGGTAGCACAAGCTCATCCAAAGGGACTGTCCCCGGAGCAGGAGGTAGCCCCTTGGGGCAGAGCGGGCTCCCAACTCTGAGGGCACCATGCAGCTTCCCCTCCTGCCAGCACCTGGCTTCCTACCCAGAGAGGATTTATTCCTCCCTGAGCAAGTCTCCAATGACATTAATCAAGGAGATGGACGAGTACAACACAGTTTATTGTGTGCTGTGGATGAGTGATAAGTCTGGGTGCCGATGCCTGGGATAGCAATCAGGAGAGGGCAAGCACAAGGAAGAGGAAGGAAGAGCAGCATTATGGGTAAATATATGCGCTTTTGGTGGTGATTACCCTCCAAGTAATTAGTTTTTAAATCAGGCAGATGTTTCAGGAACTACTCACTATGAGCTGCTTTAATTATTTATACTCCCTTTTATTCTTATTATTTATAGTCATCCTCTCTGGATGGTGATGCTCTCTGGGTTGAGCTGCTCAGGTGGAATTGGGACCCACCTCCAGCCCAGCCTGACCAAGCAGCCATCCCCTTCAAGGCTGCCAGTCACCCTGAGAGCCTGGCTCTGCTAGGGGTCCTCCTCTCTCTCCTGCAGCCAGATGAAGGGGAGTGAGTGCTCATGGTTGTTGCAGAAAGCCCTGCTCCAATTGGTAATTAAACTCTCACTCATCTTCATTTCCCTCACTTGTTAAAGTGAGGCCACTCAATAAGCCATTAGCGCAAGGCCCTTTCTGTCAGCTATGGCATCGTTAGGCAAATTTCCCTCTGAGACAGCTCGGGAGGGTGTGGGCAGGGGAAGCAGCCCCTTGCCTGCCTCCTCCTCTGCCCAAACCCTCCCCATCCGCCCCTCTCCCAGGTCACTCTTGACCTACGGTCAAGACTCTGGGGAGAGGGGGGTGGATTTTGCAATGGCAAACCCCTCCCGTGTCTGGGATTTTCCCATAGCACCACACAAACCCCTGCTCCATCACAACATCTGGCATGGCTGCTCTCCCTTCCCCAACCCCACCTCTCCAGTGCTTTGTAACATCTGGAAGCCATTCCCCGCACCATTCCCATGAATAGATCTCTGACCCCCCGAGGTCCTCCTCTGGGCTAAACAAAAGCTGCCCTTATTGCTGAGCTGGAGAATTTCGCCTGCCTTCCCCTCGCCCCAACCACAAACCATTTCTCAGTCTGTTACCAGGAGAGCATCTGCCTGGAGAGCCCCAGAGCATCCCCTGCCCCATTTCCCTCCCCAGGCACGGTCAGATGCTGGCATTGAGGAAAGCTACAAAAACCCCCAGACTCCAGCACAAGAATATGGGGAAAAGCTGCTCCAGACTTGCCCACGGGCAAAGCCCATGGGACATGTTTGTAATTGCTATGACAACATGCTGATCCCCACCACCCCCACCAAGAGTTCTTGCTCTGGGTCTTGCTGTGGTTACAATAGTGAGAACACCTCGACCTCACTGCCTCTCCCCAGTAGGCTCATTTAGTAGCAAAGATCTGCTGGGGTGAGGACCATCTGAGCTAAAGCAACCATGAAACTTCAGCATAGCACTGAAAAAACGGGTGTTGCTAGGGGTGGGTTCAGCACTGGGGCAAAGGGGGGCCCATTGACAAACTTCACTGCACACCTCACTGGGTGCCATACACGACAATGCTGATTCACCCCTCTAAAACCCAGCTGCCAGCAAAAAAAAACCTGTATATAAGCCTGTCTTGTACTCTACACACCCCTAGGAACCCAACCTGACTTCTGTCCTGTTGGTTTTGTTTTCATATAGTTCCAGAACCACAGAATCCCAGAGGGGTTGAGGTTGGAAAGGACCTCTGGACATCATCTGGTCCAACCCCATGCTCAAGCAAGGTCACCTAGAGCTGCTTGCCCAGGACCATGAGCAGATGGCTTTTGAGTTTTACTGACTTGGGGGAAAAATTACACTTAGACATCTAAGATACAGATGAAAACACCAGACTGGACAGTGTCTTATCTGTGGTACCAGGGAGAAACATGGTTTTCAGGAAGGCAAGTCCTGCAAGTGAAGCTAACTTCCAAGGGCAACCCTGCAGTCACAAAAGGTTCTGAAGACCATCTGCCTGTGAAGCCAAAGCCACTTTCGTGTGACAGGCAAGCTGCTGCTTGCCCTTGAACTAGGGGCAACCCAGTTCTTAATAAAAACACCAGCAACTGTAGTGGAAACAGCTTCAGCATGGCAGCAGATGGAGCACCCCAGTGCTTCCCTGGGGATCTGCAAGGACACAGAGGCTGTGCTGGCTCAGTCCTCAGGGTGCTAAGCACCAGCAGCTCCAGCATATTTGAGGTGGGAAGGGTCAAGGGGGTGAAGAATAAATAAAACCTTCACTCCAAAGTGAGCAGAGCAGCTCTGTAGCTGGACTTTCCCGTCCCCCCCCAGCCCCCTGCGGTCCACGCAGCGATGGTCCCACCATGGCTGGGAACAGACATCTTCAAACAAACCTCCTATCTGCATTCGAAACATTTATTTTGGGAAATACATATTAAACACTATTATTTATACAAAAATGGGCTAAATTTGTCATAATGCTTATAACCCCCAGAAGGCCATTTTAATAGATCTGGATGAAGTTGTTTGTTTGTTTTTAATTGTTGTTTTATTTTGCAGTTTTGTTTGTTTCTTCAAAAAAAAATAAAAATAAAAATCAGGTTACAAGGGAGAAAGCGGCGTGTCTTGCTTGGCCCAGCTTGAGATATCAACTAGAGGAAAAAAAAAAAATATTGAAGATGACATTTGTAGAAGTGCCTCACACAAGAGATTTTCTCCCCTTTCATAGTCTTCTTTCAACGCTTGAAATATATATATGTTTTGTTTTGTTTTTTTTCTTCAGTGAATACACTTTTTTGGTTTTGTTTTTGCTAAAATATAGCAAGTCAGCAAGTAGATAGTTGTTCTTCCCCAACAGCTCTGTCATGCTGTTGCATGGGGGGGAACCATGAGTTAATGGGGAGAGCAGATTCTCCCTATGATGGTGTATTACCCCCGCCCCCTCCTTTGGCTTCCGAGGGGTGGGAGGAACGTGTGGGGAGCCCCTGCAAAGCCTCCGCTGAGCAACTTCATCTGGACATCCCCACCCAGCTGAGAGCAACCTCCCCCTTCCTCCTGGTCACCTGTGCTCCAAGTGGCTCTGATCCCCTGTGGAGACCACTGAGGGGGCTCTGAAGGCACCTTCCAGTGCTAGAGGATGGCACATCCTCCCATTTTAGTATGGGGGTCTCCCCCCCACAACCCCCCCCCCCACCCCCACCCCCCCCAAAAAAAAATACAAAAAAAAGGGGTCATT
>WTSP01017644.1:0-26540 GCA_025331215.1 Actenoides lindsayi
TTGCGTGGCTGCCACCCCCCAAGGCGACTGTCCAGTCAAAGCCACCGTGCCCCAAATACCCCTCCAGGCTCTGCAGGAGGGCAAAAAAAAAAAAAAAAAGAAAAAAGATGCACCTTCTTCCACCCCTTCCCGCAGCAGGATTTGAATAACCAGGTGTGAGCATCAGCCTTCCTCGTTAATGAGTTTGATAATTGACCAAGCGCTCGGGGGAGGGCGGCGTGCCCGGGCGCAGTGTCCTGCGAGGAGGGGCTGCGCTCGGCTGCAGCTCTCAGCCCCGAGAGCCTGGGGCCCTGCTCTGCCGCCATGCCTGCCCGCTGCCTCCTCTTCCTCCTCCTCGGGCTGCTCCTGGCGCTGGAGCCCGTCTGCTGCCAGGAAGGTAAGCGCGGGCGGCAGCCCGACCTCTTGGGGAAACTGAGGCAGGGGGGGAGGCAGGAGGGTGCGCTGATCCCCGGGCAAGCGGGAGCTGCTCGGTGAGGTGGCTTTGGGGACAAGGGACGACTGTGAAAGAGCTTCTTGGGAAGAGAAAAAACATCCCAGCTCCTGCCTAAGCTTTAGCTCCGGCTTCGTATCAGCGGGCAATGGGGACGGGTGGGTGGCCGGTGGGCTAGGAGGTCTGGCCGGTGGGCTAGGAGGTCTGGCCGGTGGGCTAGGAGGTCTGGCCGGAGCCTGGGCATGGAGGTTTTCTACCTGTTTTGCCGAAGGCTGAAGCTGCTGTCCGAGGTTTATCTTACCTGTTTACGAGGAGATAAAGCAGCTCTGATTTACCCCGGGCAGGACTGTGCACAGAGAGGAGTAATCTGTTTTCTTAAGGCTTTTTCTTTCTCTTTCATTTGTTTTAATTTCTTTTCTTTCTTTTTTTTTCTTTTCTTCCTCTTTCTTTTCTTTCTTCCTCTCTTCTTTCTCTGTCTTTCTTTTCATTCTTCCTCTTTCTTTGCTTTGTCTTACTTTTGCTTGCTTTTTCTCGCTTGCTTTTTCTCCCTCTCTTCCCTGGGCAAGCGTTTCGCTGGGTTGCTCCCCAGCCTTGCAAGTTTTCCTGTTGATCTGTAATTCTGATCATTGCCGTGCTGAGGGAGCAAATATTTTCCTCTGCAGATTGCTCTCCCGTTCCCTTCCCGAAGACTTAACAGAGAAGCTTCCTATGGCTAGGGCATTATTTTTAGGAACTTCGTGGAAGGATTTGTCTAACACCACAAATAATGAGGAGTCGTTAAAACTCATCAGATGCTGACAGAGTCCTGGAAAATTCCCTCCCCCTTTCTCCTTCTGATGCCCCAGCCCTGACCGCCCTTCCTGTATTTGTTTACCAACTTGCTGGGGATTTAACAGTCTGGGGTCTCCCCTGTCAGCAGGATTGAAAGTTTTGTTGTTGCCTGGAAAGAGAATAATAATAATTTAAAAGCCTTTAATGAGGATTCAGAGCCTGGCACAGCTTCCTCAGAGCGGGGAAAAGACAGGGGCCAGCCAATGCTTTCCAGCACTAAGGGAAGATGCCTCAGAAAGCAGATCTGTGCTCACAGCAGCCGTTGAGTGTGGAAATGAAGTTCCAACATGTGCAAGGGCTTATATTGGCATTGGCACTTCCCTCGGTCTCATTTGTAGCCACAGACGCGCTGACATGTTTCTGCTGGGGGTGCAGATCCCACATTGCTTAAGCTGGCTTAGAAGATCTTGTTCAGGAGGGGAAACCCCATCGTTGCTGTGGGGTGAAACAGAGAGGAGGTGGCAGAGCCTGAGGCGCGGGCTGTCCCAGGAAGGACATCCCTGGTGAAGCATTTTTCCAGGAACACAGTCCCATTTCCACGGGCAAGACTCATCCTTTCAGCCATCCCTCCTGGCAGGACAGCAACGTGTGCTCCACTGGGGCTTCAGTCAGGCAGTGCCCCCCAGGGCTGCCACCCTCGTACAGAGTCCCAGAGAAGATGCTGATCAAGCTCTTGCCACTGCCTGGTTCCCATTCTTCCTTTCTCATGCCTGTGCAAGTTCCTCGCACCCACGGGGGTATTTTAGCCTGATGTGGAGTCATTTGCTGCTCCCTGTGCCATCCTAATCTCCCCTTGCAGCCAGGCTCTGCATCTTCTCTCACAGCCAGAACCGCTTGCTTTTCATTTGGTCTTTTTCCTTTTGGCTTTGGATGTTCTGAAGTCTGGTGGAGGCAGCTGAGTGAGGTTTCTCTTGCACAAACAGAGCACCTCCTGAGAGTGGCTGCTCGGAGGAGGTTTCCTACCACTTATCTTCTCGCCTCCCTTGTTTGAAGATCATGAGATGCAAATTTGGCAATTTCAATAATTGCTGGCTTCATTCACTGGTTGACCTTGGACTTCCTTAACCCCTGTAGAAACCTCACCGAGGGCTGGACCTGACCATCTCCTCCTAGACTTAGGCTGGAAACCCTGGCCCCGGCAGGAAAAATAAACGACAACTAATAAATTAATGTGGCTGAGACACCAGCCAAGGGCAGAGCAAAGGAGGAAGCTGAGCTGGCCAAAGCTCAGCCTGGAGGCAGTAGGTGTGTTCAGGACTGCACCCACGGGGGTGGTGGGCAGCAGGGGCAGGAGCATGTCCTGCCCATAAGGTAGGGCAGGGGAGGACCAAGCTTTGCTCTTCCTCATTGTCACTGGACCCCCACCAGCAGCCTGCTGATATGGTGAGATTTCAGCTGAAACACGCTGATACAAGAGGGAATTTCCCCCTGAATTCCTCCCACTTGAGTTTGGGCCCTGGGACCTTGCAGTAAGCATGGCAAGTGTCTCTGCAGGGAGGTGGGAGGGCTGAAGGACCTTGTTAGGGGCTGCTCTTCCAGTAAAGCTCTCGAGTCAGACTGGAGTACCAATGCCCTCATCCCGGGGAAGCTCAACCTCGTGTGTGCCAGTGGCACCAGTGGCCCAAGGTTAGTGCTGGGGCTGGTGGGGAGCATCCTCCACGTGCCTCATCTGCCCATGCAGGGGAACCTCATGTATGTGCAAGGGTTGGTGTTTTGATCAGCAGAAAGAGGAAGACCTGTGCCCGAATAAATAGTAATTAAATCCCAAAGGGTTGTGTCTGCGCGGACAAAGTCTCCTTTCAGTGCTGGTGTGACAACACTCACGGGTGAGTTTGACTATGTCTGAGTGCTCCATTACCCAAAAGCCAGTGGAAGGTGAGGAGCAGATGTCTCATCAAGCACGGGGACAAGGTCTCCTCATCACCCTGCCCTTGAGTTCCTCCCACATCCAGGAATACATCTTGCAGCCTTCCCACCCATGGCTGGATCACTGCTTCGGTCTGGCTAGAGAAAAAAAATGAATCTGTGAGTCCATCCCACCCCAGGAGGGCCAGGGATGCCATGGCCAGTTCCTGGTCACCCGCTATGTCCCCCCCTCCATTGCCTGGCCCCCTGCCAGCTCCTCCTGGCCTTTGTGCTGGAGCCTATTGCTCTGAAGGCTTTAGCCTTCAATTTCCTGTCATAAACCAGTTTGCTGCTCTGGAAACTTGTTGAAGGTTGCATTTTACTGAAATACACACCAGCAACTGTCAGAGTGACAACCAATTTTTACACTGTGCCTGTCAGGGGGTCCTTATTTTACTGGTCAGTATGTGGAAAATAACCTGGGAATGACATCTGGGGATGGAGAATAAACAGTTTGCTGAAACTCCTCTACCTTCTTTCCCCTGCTACTCTGGGCAAACATCCTCCCTCCATGTCCCCCCCAGCCTTTTGTCCTTCTCTCCCAGTCACCTGCACCCCACTTTGTACATATATGTATGTATATATGGGGCCCCAAAGCTGCAAAGCACCCTGCTCCACGTGCAAATGCCAGTGAAATTGCTGTTATTTCCACTTTATTTTGTTGCTATCACCCAGAAAAGCCTCCCTGGGTTAAGGGCAACATGCTCTGCTTGGCTTTGCAGGACCAAGCTCTTGGCTGGATGTTGCTGAAGGCGGGTGGGAAGTGCTCAGCAGAAGAAGCCTGAGGTTGTATTTCTAACATGTCCTCTTTCTTTTTTTTTTCCTGTAGCCCGGGGTGCCCTCCAGCCATGGTCACAAGGCGTCATTGCAGTGGTTGTGTTTCTAGCCCTGGTGGCCATCGTTTTTGTGGTCAATAGGTTCTGGTGTAAGAAGAAAGTGTAAGTGTGGAAGCCCTGGGGGGTTTCTTCAGGTTGGGCTTAGCTGCCTCTACACAGGTCACTTCCAGCTGCCTCTGTCCCTGTGCCAGGGCTGGGAACACTGTGATCGCTGTGCTGGGGGTGGGTGGGGAGAGCAAAGACTCCCTGTCCTGCTCTCCCTGTCCTCTTCTCCCCGTCCCGCTCTCTGCTCTCTGTTACTTATTGCCAGCTGTGAGCTTGCACCATCCAGAAGTTGCTGTGAGAAAGTGGTGCCCTGGGGCTGGGAGAACCACAGCATTGTGGCGGGTTTATGTGGGCACATGTCTTATGAGCCTGGTTCCCTATGGATTTGAGGGTGCAGCTTCCAGTTGCTTTATATCCATTGGAAAACAAGCCCAAAACAGCTTCATTTGTGAAGCAGACTGAGCCAAGTTGTCAGAAGGCAATGGGAAGAACTGGGAGAAGTGGCAGGTAGCTGAATGGTGACAATGCTCTCCACCCAGAGCCCACGGAACAAGCAAACAAAGTGGCCTTATTCATCAGAAAAAAGGCTCTGCGGGACCAGTTACCTCTTGCCTACTGCTGCCAAGCAAATCCACAGGCTCCTGCTAGCTGACACAGGATAACTGGCTAAGTTGCAGTAACTTGATCTTGAACCCGAGCCCAAAGTCAACCAGGGGTGAAGATTTAAAGTACCCTATGTCCTGGTTCCCAGTCCTTCTGCACCAATATGGACACTTTGAGCTTTGTACCCAAAAGTGCTGGAGTGTCCTTGTGTCTGTGCATCCCTGCAGCCTTTCCAAGCTGAGGATGCGGGGACTTGGGGTGCACCCCGACACTCAGCAGGTCACCTTCTGCCCCAGATGCATTTAAACCTTTGGGATGCATTCCGGGACAATGCAGAAGGCAATGTGTGTATGTGTGTATAAATATATATATATATGTATACACCATAGAATGGGAGGGGTTGGAAGGGATCTCTGAAGATCAGCGAGTCCAACCCCCCTGCCAGAGCAGGGTCACCCAGGGCAGCCCACACAGGAACAGATCCAGAGGGGGTTGGAAAGTCTTCAGAAAAGGAGACTCTACAACCTCTCTGGGCAGCCTGGGCCAGGCTCTGGCACTCTCCCAGGGAAGAAGTTTCTCCTCATGTTGAGGTGGAACTTCCTGGGTTCCAGTTTGTGACCATTGCCCCTCGTCCTATCCCAGGGCACCACTGACAAGAGCCTGGCCCCTTCTCCTTGACACCCACCCTGCAGATCTCTGTAACCATTCCTAAGATCCCCTCTCAGGCTTCTCTTCTCCAGGCTAAACAGCCCCAGGGCTCTCAGCCTTAAATGTGGTCTCAGACCATATATATTTATATGGTCTTATTTGCAACTGCAGTTAGTCTTTGTTTCCCAAAGAGGAACGTTTATCCTCAAACTGGAGGCACCCCCAGCCCATGGAGTGGGAGGCAGGGATGGTGTTTCCCACCTCTGCCTGTGCCCTGCTGCCTCTTCCCAGCCCAGAGGCAGAGGATGCTGAGGAAGGCTTGAGGGGAGGAGATGGTGGCTTGTTTTAATTAATCTGGCCTCTCTTCAGAAGAGCGGGCAGCAAGGCTTGGCAGGCTGGCACACTGCCAGCTCCGCGCTGTCGCTGTGACAGCAGCTCCCGGCTGTTTATCCCAGTCTGCTTCTCGGAAAAGCCTCTGAAATTGCCCTTGGGTGAGCGCTGGAGGAGGTAGGGATGTGCACCCAGGGTGGACCTGCACCCACCCTCTGCAGCTGAACCCCCCCTGGTACTGTTTGGGCCACGGGCTCGCTCTAGAGCTGAGCTCTTAGGCTTAGGCTGAGGGCAAACACCCCCTCCCTGCCCAGTGCTTCCTTCTGCAACCAACCCAGCCTCATATCTGAGACAAAGCAGCTTTGTAGGTGTGGATCCCTCCTGAGCCAGGGCTGGGGCACTAGCAGAGCCTCATCGTGTCTCTCGGTATCTGTTGGGATCCGTAGGGGACTATTTTGCAATAGATTACAGAGAAGAAGACTGGAAAAACCAGTTAGCAGGAGAAAACAATCCCATGTATTGACAAATGAGTCTCACTGGCTGCCAGCCCGGCTCTGGGAGTACCAGCTCCAGAGACAGGGGTTGGGACTTGGCATCTGGGCATGGCCCCTGCAAACCTGCTCTAAGGGCTTGTCCTCACCCCTGTCCTGCCGGGAAGGGGGCTGAGCTGGGTGTCTGACACCAGCACCACACGCCCAGGTCCTTCATCATCTCTGTAGTGGCAGAGCAGTCCCTTCTTGTTTGCCATCACCATTGGGAGCTGCTCCCTGGCACAAGCCTCCGTTGCTCTGTCCCAGCTCCTCTCTTCCTTCCCTTCCAGGGAAAACGTTGAAACGGGGGCGAGTGTTGAGGACAAGCGGGAGGTTGTCACGTCCAACGGCCATGAAGGAAGACACATAACTGCTGCAGCTGACTTCAGGTGAAGGATTTGGCTCGGGGCCCTCTCCCCACAGCTCTCAGGCTCTGTTCCACCCCCCTGGGGACAGCTCAGACCTGCAGAGCTGTGATCTCTCCCGCTCAGGGTCTCACATGTTCCATGCATCTGGTTTGGGGGGGGGGGTTATCTTCTCCAGGGGCTAAGGAGAAAAGAGTGAGGGAATATCCCCTCCTCCCTGACCTCTCCCCATCCCTGCAGCTGAGCCCCATGGTCCATCCACCACCTTGCAACCTGCTACACCACATCTGTCACATGCCCCTTTCAAACAAAGGAAACCACTGAAAGTGGCCGTAGGTCACCACGCAGACGTTGACTGTCAAAACAGCCTTCATTAGAAATTAGAGCAGTTCCCACCCCGTGCTCGTCTCTCCTCCTGGCAGGGGGACCCCTCCTGCCCTCCCCACCTTGTACATCGCTCAGTGCGTAGCTGGCACCAGCAAAGTCCTGGCCCTGGCGATGGCTTTGAGGAGGCTGGCCTTGCTGGAGGTGAGCTCACCGCTCTGCTTCTCCCTCCCAATGCAGGTCCAAAGAGAGTGAGCACGCCTATGAGAACACCCTGGAGCTTGAAGAGAAAGTGATCACCACTGCCATGTAGCAGGCACCCTGGCTGCCTGCTCTCCTTCCTCCTTTCACTTCGCTTCCCACTGTCGTGATGGGCATTTTTTCAGGGACCCTCTGCACCAGCACCCCCCGTGTGGGGTGGCTCCCCGACCTTTCCACGGCACTGCCATCTCCTGATCTTTTCCCTTCCCTCCTGGGAGACGTGCTCTCCTGCCCCAAGGGCTGGTGTCTGTGCAGGCATCGCTTCCCAGAAGAGGTCTGGAGGTGCCACCTCTCCTGCCCTCCGGTCACCCCATCTAGGGGGTGAGGCTGATGTCCCCAGTCCCAGGGCGGGGTGCTGACTTGGTCCAGAGATGGAGGGGGGCCCAGCTGGGTGCTTGGGACCTCCCCACACCCCAAGCCATCCTCTGGGGAGCTGCTGATAGAAAATCCTCTCTCTTCTCCTTGTTTCACCCTCCTTTTTACAACCCACACCGTGCATTTTAACGTCAGAACAAACCTTCTCCCCTGTATATATCTTCCCCGTGAGCAATAAAGAGAATTGTTGCCCATACAACAGCAAAGAGGGTTGTTTTGCTAATCACCCAAAAGACTTTCTGGAATCTCTCAGTACTCCCAGCCTTCGAGCAGTTTGGGAAGGGAAGGACACCAGGGAAAGCAGCGTACGGGTGGGAAGGGTGCTTAGACAAAGATCAGCACCCCATCTCCCCAGTGATCCCTCCTAGGTAGGACCCACCTCTTATTCCCTCACTTGGATGAAGCCAAGATCTCTTCTGCATGTGTCTGTGTGTCAACAGGGGAGAGTAAAAAAGTGGAGCATCTCTTGTGCGCAACATTTGGACCACCCCAGAGCCACAGAGGGCTGTATGGGGAGGGAAAAAGAATTCCCCTCCTTTTGCCAGGTAGGGAAACTGAGGCACGGCACCATTCCAGCACTTCCCAGCACTGCTTAATGGGTGAAAGGCAGTGCTTCCTGAATCCCACAGGGCACAGGATCACAGCCAACTGGGGATCATTCCCAGGGCTGGAGGTTTCAAATGCCAATCGCTAACCAGTTTTGCCAGGATGTGGCCTGGGGCTGCTTCAGGCGATGCTGGGTCTCCTCGGGGCAGCCAGCCACGGTGCAGCCTGCTCCTGCCAGGCTGTTCATTAACCACAGGCCAGCTTTTGCTGCGGTGGGGACAGCACTGGGGCCACCAAGGGAGCAGCGAGCGCTCCCAAGCCGTGGCATTTGGAGATTGAAACAAGAGACCTATAATGCCTTGGTCTTCCCTGGGACCTGAGTCACCCAAATGGCAAGCAGAGATGTCCCCTTGGCTAGCAAGGAAAGGGTTAAGGGGCTCTACGACCAAGGGCAGTCCAGGGACTGTAGGTGGAGCAGAACTGGGAGAGATGGGATGGGGGTTTTACAAGAGGAACGGTTTTGTCAGCACCTTGGTTTGGGGCGGGGAGCAAGGGGGTTTTGGAGCTCTGTTTTGCTTGGGACTATGCAAATGCAAGGGGAAGGAGGTGGCAGGAGGGCAGCAGGTGTCTGAGCCACCTTTTACTCGTTTTCTGCTGAGCATGCAGGCAAGGGGAATTGTTAGACCTTCCATGATGGGTTTATATCTGGAAGGAGCTCTGGCCTCTGCTCAGGAGCTTATCTGGGGGTCTCTGTTTCAAACCTGAATGGACTTTATTGCTGCAAGGGCTCTTCCCTGCTTCTCTGTGCTTGCCAGTGACCTTAAAAACCCTGAGCTGCTCCTGGAGGAGGTGCTGCCCAGGCTTCTTCCCCAGACAGGGACTTGCAAAACACCCCGTTTTCCTACAGCACCAAAACCTCCTGAGTATTCCCTGAAGTGAAGACGTGACAGTCCTGGTGGGAAGCTCAGCCCAAAACAGGCCACTTCCCACTGCTGGGAGCCAGCCCTCCAGGATGGAGCTGGGGGATGGAGCTGGACCCTGGTGCTGCTGTGAGCTGCTCTCAGGCTTCCCACGTGTGAAGCTATCAATGTCCCTAGCGAGTCGTGACCCAAAAATTCAGGCTTGGGCGTAAAACAGAAGCCTTCCAGTAACAGACCCACCCTGCAAGGCATCCGCCTGAAGATCCTCACGTCAGCAAGTGTTTTGTGAATGCCCTCAAGACTCAGCATTGAGAAATCACAGCTCCAGTTGAGAAATTGGACGGGGATAGAAGAAAACAGGCAGAAGGGTGGGAGGGGTCAAGCCCTAGCAGTGGCCGCTGTCCCCAGCAAGCCAACCAGAGCTGTTCCCTTCTGCCACCTTAGCTAGAGGCTGGGTCCTGGACCTCCCGACTCGTGCCCCTGATGGATGCTGCTCCCTGGACTTTTTTCCTTGACAAACGTCACACGGGTTTGGCAAAAACAATCTCCCCGGAGCTGGGCGGTAATGCTTCGCTCAGCAGGGTTTATGGAGGATTAGTCATTGCGTGTTCCTGCTGTGTCAGCACTCGGGCTGGGGGCTGGGGGTGTGGTGAGAGGAGAGGAGCCCATTAATTTTTACCTCTCGGTTGCAAAAGGAGTTAGAAACGTCATCCTTATAATGAGTAACAGTGGGAGTTTATTCCCTGCCCTGTGCACGCCCTGGATGTGTGAAGAATGCCCCAGTCGGTCCCTCACCGGTGTAAGTTTGGAATGGAGGTGGTGCTGGGGGCTCGATGGGTCCCTCTCCCCATGGATCCCACCCATGGTTGTTGCTCCAAGCAAGCAGAGCAAGCAGCTTCACTGCTGTGCATTTTGGGCTAGCCCAGGACCCTTGATGCCTGGTCATAACCCAGCCAACACCCTTTCAGAGGTCCCTTGCCTGGGGAAAACATCTTTTGCAAGAGTCACCCCTGGTGCCTTCCTGGTGGGATGTCACCTCCGCACAGGCTGTGATGCCATCCTGCCTCAGTTTCCCTTGTCCATCAAACACGACCCAAGGCTGGCTGTGTGAAGCAGGCTGCTTTCCCCCGTGCCGTGCAGCTGCCTCGTGGCTGCTTCTTGGTGTGAGCCTAAAAAGAACAAAAGGGAGCGAGCATAAATGAAATTTATTGTTGGAAAAATCTTAATTAGATTTTAAGCCCCAAAGGGAGAAAAGTGAGGTATTATCTGACACAGCTAATGAGTGTTAAGGGTCCATTGTTATATTTCTTGTTTACCTTTCTGTGCTGGCTGATACGGCCCGGATCCTCGCCTGGACTGCCATAATTAGGATATCTCATCTCTCCCTGATAGAGTCGGGGATGCTCTTTAAAGCATAATGCTGGCTCATCCCTCCCCAGCAGGATGAGCGTGATCGGGAAGGCAACTTCTGGCATCCCGGCACTTGTGTGCCTGCTGCATTGACCCTGTGAGCTGGGAGATGCCCTCCAGAGCCAGGGCTGTACCTGATAGTCCCCAGATGATGGACATCTCCAACGGTCTCAGTGGTCTTGCTGAGGGGCCCTGAGATTATAGAATCACAGAATGGTTTGGATTGGAAGGGACCTTAAAGATCATCCAGTTCCAACCCCCCTGCCGTGGCAGGGACACCTCCCACTAGAGCAGGTTGCTCAAGGCCCCATCCAACCTGGATTTGAACACATCCAGTGATATGTTTACTCCACCCAGACAACTTGTTGGGGGCCAAATCCTCCCCAGCACCTCTCTCCCCACAGCACGGGGGTTGACTATGTCCTCCACAAGTCACCCCATGGCCACCAATGAAGGAGAGAACCCCTGTGGGTACCCCATCCTACCCCTCGCCCCATAACACCAGTAGTTCTGAAGCTTGGGCTTCAGGAAGATGTTCAGGGTTGGGACTTGCTGTGGACAGCATACTCTCCTTTGGGGCAGAACATATTCAAGGTGGTCTTTTTGTGTTACAGAATGTATCACAGCTTTCCTTTGTGCCCTAGAAGGGTGCAACTCATCTCTTGGACCCCCAGATAACAGGGCATCTTGTTGAAATCCACCTTTGCCTTGAAGCTACCTTGATCTTCCTGAGGTTAGTGAGGCTCTTTAGCCATGGAGTTTTAAGATGTTTCTTCTCCGTCTGTGACCACAACCCTGGAGCAGCTTGAGCAGGTGGACACCTACCTCATTCCGTGGATGCCCATACGCAGCCCGATGGGTATATCTGCATTAAACCACCTGCAGAGGCAGGTTAGCACTGCCTGGCCCTGAGGATATAGGAATTATTCCAAGGTGGTTTAGTTGAAGACTTGCTGTATGCAGGGAAACCACTGCTGGCAGGACCAGCAGCTCCAGCCCTGGCCCTGGGCAATGTGGCTTGGGGTTTGTGTCCTGGCATTGGCCACCTCGACGCCCAAGCAATGTGATTTGAACCTCCAGAAGCAAAAAGGGACCCTGTCCCACCATCACCATCCTTTGGGCTGGGGAAGGAGCCCACCACCCGGGTGGGAGCCGGGAGCACGCCAGGTAGGGGCGGCTGTGTGTGGGCAAGGGGGCTGCAAAGTTTTTGGTCTTGATTCAAGCCACTGAAAGGCAGAAGTAAAATGCCATCCATTGTTGGTTTATACACCCATAGTAGCCAAACAAACATCCCCGGAGCCTGTCCTTATCGCTTTATTACACCTGCTAGAGTGAATAGATTAAAGAGGACGGGGGAGGGGGGAGAAAGCAGAAGAATCCAGCAGAAAAACTGGGTTTTGGGATTGTTAATTATTCTCTGGGGTCTCTAATCTTTAACTGGCAAACAGCATCACTAACTGTCTTAAAGCCCCTCCTGGAACATCCTGATAATAAGCCATCTGCATGAAGGCACCCCGTTATCTGCCCTCCTCCAGCCGCCTGTGACATGGCTGGAGTGGGAGATAATGAATGTGTGGTGTGTAATAACGACACGTCATTCATGATTATCGGCCTGATACCCAACCTTTTAGCTCCATTGTTTGTGCTTCAAAAAAGAAGAAAGAAAGAGAAAAAAAAGAGGAAAAAAAAAAAAAAAAAAAGGAGGAGGGAAAGAAGAAAAAGGGGAATTTTTGGTGCTACGGGCTGTCCCGGGGTCCCCAAAGCATCTCCCTGCCAAAAGGGCTGGCTCTCATAGCAGAGGGTTTGGTGGTACCCTGGAAGGACTCGCCTGTGGAGTGGTGGCTGCTGTAGCCATGGTGATGGAGGGAGAGAGCCAAGGCAGTGTAGAAATGTCACTGCCTGGCAGGGAGACATTTGGGGCAAAAGCTTGGGCGATTAGATCTGTGTGACCGGGCGCTGCCCGGCTCCTCGCGCTGCTTCTTGCTGCTCTCGAAGCCGTTTAGCGTTGGCTTTGGCAGAGGAGGTTATCTTGAACATGCTGCTGTCCAGATCCTGCCAGCATTTGAAGGTGGCGGGGGGAGCGTGTGTGTGTGTGTGTGTCTGGGTTGCCTGGTTTGACCTGGATAAGCTGAAAAGCAGAAGAATTTTCTCCTGGTCGCCGCTGCAATCCGTCTTCATGATGCACTCGTGCTGCAAGATCTTCCCCCAAAAGCTTTGGTCCTTCAAACTGCAAATCTGGGTTGGATGTGATTCTTAATGGGGAGAGACTTTAAAGTGTTTGGCTCAAGTTACCTAAATTATTGTCAGAGCTGCCTCGAATAATGGCCTTATTTATTTAGCATAAAATGTATAATTTATTTATTTAGCATAAAAAAGCGGCAGTGTTTTCTCCTCTCTTTCTCGAGCAGATTTCCCAGCATGGTGTCCCTGGTCTCCTCTGGAAGTGGTTGGGATTTGGCCATTTGTAATAGTCAGGAAGACTCTTGGAAACCAAAGGAGCAGCCTCAGGCGTGACAGTGAATAGGGTGATGGCCTCAAAAGACAGGGCTGGGAGGCCAGGCAGGGCATCGTACAGACACAAGGATGGGCAGCAGCTGTGGGTCCTCATCGGGTCTAACTTTGCCTGCTCTGGCCTTATTTTCCCATACCCAAACCAGAAGATGCTGTAGGGACACCTTCAAGTACCACCCAACTTCCTTTGCAACACACCACCAAGGAGACTGGGCCAAGGGTTTTTTTTTTGTGGCTAAGAGCTCCCCGAGCTCCTTGCTTGGACCACAAGCCAGAGAGTAGATGAGCAGAGCTCCAAGGTGGCTTGCTTATTCCTGGATGGGTGGCTGAAACATCCGACAAATAGGGCCGGTAATGAAAAGCTGCATCAAACTGCTGCCCTCCAACGGCCTCTATGTGCTGGAGCTGGGGAGCAGCAGAACTGGAGTCTGACCTTTGAGACCAGCCTGAGTCCACTGGCACTGCAACGGTGGTGGCATCGGCACCTATGTAACCTGCACCCAGTCTCTTCCTTGGGGATGAGGAGGGGAGGGTCGAGAGAAGAAGAACTTGGTCTCCACCTGCCTTGCAAAATATATCCAAGCTGCACCTTGCTGGTTATTCACAGGGGCCCTGCCCTGTTAGGGACCGAGGTGGCCAAAACAACTGGTCTGGATCCAGCCCCAGAGGAATTTTGCTTCTCAGACTGCAGCAGGTGGGGAGCAGGAGGCTGTAAGGGTTTATTCAGATGTGGAGATGCTCAGATTTGTCTGTTCTGGTCTGGCCATCAGCAGAGCCGAGCCACCCAGACAGACGGACACAGTTTGGCTCTGTTAGTGCCTGCGGCGATGCTGGTGATGTTATTGCCGTGGGTGAAAGCTGAACAAACAGCCTTGTCTCTCATGGTGGCATGGTGAGCATGCAGCCCTCCATGCCTCAGTTTCCCCGATGCCTGCTGAGTGCCCGGGCACATGCAGTGACAAGCTTTTCCTGTGCCGTGGGTAATCCCACCATCGTGCTGGGGACCGTGCTGGAGCAGCGCCTGCTCTGCTGCCCTGCACGGCTCAGGCTGCCGGGTGGTGACACGGGGGATGGGGATGCCCAGGGATGGGGATGCCCAAGGATGGGCCCATCAGCTGCCCTGCTTGGCCTCGCCATGGTCCCTGACAAGCCTGCTGGGGGATTGTCAGGGATCAGGAAGGACTTTGGTTTTTTTCTGAGTATCCCACTGCCACCTAGTGATCCATTTCCCATCCTGGACCTACAGCTCACCCGGATGCTCCCCTTTGGCTTAGGAACCCACCTACGGCTGGTGCTGGGGTCTGCAGTGGGTCTCTGCACCCCTACAACAAGCCTGGACCCCGGGCCAGTGCCCACCCTCACCCACTCACGTAATGAGTGATCATTTTTCAGCCTGTGCAGAAAAGGGCTTGAGATGCACTCGTGAGCCCTTCCTTTTTGTTTTTTCTTTCCTGTTTTGTTTTGAAGTTGGTTTTGTTCTTGCCACCAGTATTTGCTTTGTTTGACCCCAGATGATTTCAGTTGTTTCTTTAACACAGAAAGCCCCAAGGCAGAGGTGAGGGCTCCCGTGGCATGGGAGGGGTGGAAACAGGCTCCTCAGGCTTAGCAGGGGGGCAAAAGCACTGACACAGCCCTTGAGGCTTGAGAAAATCCTCACAGGACTACACCCTTGGGCACAGCATTGACTCCGGGCTGCCGGGACTCATCCTGTACCCCCCCTTGGCCCCCAAATGCAAAGGAAGCCAAAACCACACTCAGGGAACATCTCCACAAGGCTTTATTCTCATTTTGGAGAGGAGGACGTTGGCTTGAGGGCAGTGTGTGTTTTCTCCTGGTTAGCTGGTGACGTGTCTCTGCACCGACTCCTGAGCACCCTCAGCTCAAGGAAGTTCAGCACCAGGGCAGAAAAACCCGCTGGCCTTGGTCTGCAGAATGGTGGGCACAGTGCCAGCCCCAGCACGGATTAAGGGGGATAATTTGGAGGGTGGTGCGTGGGGATGTACTGTGGCTGCAGGGAGGAGCTTGCAAGATGCTTGCAGGTGTTTTTCTCATCCATGTCAGCAACGCCCAAGCCAAACACCTTCTGGTCCAGAGATGCCTGGTCCTGGCTCTCCAGACAGGCACTGGAGGGAGGCAGCTGCGCACCTTCCTTCCAGATTCCCAGCTATTTCTTTCCTTGAAGCCTTTAAGATAGCAGCTTTGAATGACACACTGCCTGGAGGGCTTGAGACTTCTCACACCATGCTGGAACCAAAGTCTCTCCAGTGCAGCTGAAAGCAGTCAGAGCATCTCTGTGTCACTGTACACAGAGACAGACTATTCAATGCTTTCCAGCACTTTGTCGTGCTCAAAGCTTCTGAGGTGTTTGGAAACTTCAGTGAACTTTGTGTTGAGATACGGACTGTTGGAATAAGAGGGGAAAAAAGACATGGCAGGGAGGCACAGGCTACCTTGATCAAGGGGAATGGATGTCTGGGCTCAAAGATCATCTTGGCCTTGTTATGAAAGTGAAATACCTCAGGGTCCTTCCCCACATCCCGGTTCCTGTGAAGAGCAGATATGCTCAGCCCAGCAGGAGAGCCTGTAAAAGAAAAGTGAAAAGAAAGCTCATGACACCTCAGAATGAAGACCCCGGAGAAGTGTTTGTGGGATGCTCTCCCTTTCTGAGCTCTGCAGGGGCTATTGCAGGAGATCTGTCTGGGATGATGCCCAGCCTGTCCAGGTAGGTCACCTTCTGAAACCTTCACATAGAAGAAACAATGACCTTGGAGCTGGGCCCCATTCTGGTATCAGTGGATGAACTTTCAGTATTGTCTAGGGTCAATATTCTGCAAATCTCCTTTTAGCTCTGTGAGCACCCCAGCACCCTGAAACATGTCCTTGGACTCCTTCCTGCCACTCCTCTGGGAGAGCTGAGATGGTGAGCTGTGGTGGCCCTGTACAGCCCTTTGGAGAGAGAAGAGAGTCTGGAGGCCCCACCAGCCACTCTGCACAGCAGCTTTAGCCAGGGTGCCCCACTTGTCACAGACAGCAGTAAGAATGATGAACAACAAACTCAACAGACCTGCCGGCAAGATACATCCATTGAAAAATGTGACAGAGTTAGAGAGGTATTGGGACATGAAAGGAACTGGTGGGAACAGGCTCATGCTCTCTTTAATGCACATTGTGGTGTAAGTCATCTTCCCAAGGTCCTCCCTGAAAGCAAACCAGGGGATCAGGCTGTGTTTCTGTGGCAGCAATGAGGATGCTGGCAATGGATGGGATGGACCACGGTGTCTACCATCTCCTCTTGGGGTTTCTCCTCCTCCTAGTCCTCCCTCTGCTGCCAGCATTGCTATGTGAAAAGAGGCTTGAAAGGAGGTTGTAGTGAGGCGGGGTTCAGTCTGTTCTCCTAGGTAACAAATGATAGAACAAGAGGAAATGGCCTCAAGTTGCACCAGGGGAGGTTAGGAAAAATATCAGGATATTAGGAAAAATTTCCTCAGAGAAAGTGTTGTCAAGCCCTCTAACAGACTGCCCAGGGAAATGGTGGACTCACTATCTCTGGAGTGATTTAAAAGATGTGTAGATGTGGTGCTGAGAGACATAGTTTAGTGGTGACCTGGCAGTGCCAGATTAATGATTAGACTTGATGATCTTAAAGGTCTTTTCCAACCAAAACAATTCTACGATTCTATGAAAAGAGTTCAAAGCAAAGGTGTAAGAAGTCCTAGCTCACCACTCAATAGTACCTCAGTCTCCCAAGATCCCCTGGATCTCCTCCCTGCACTGTTGTTGGTACTCCCCTTGTCTACATGGCATCTCACCATCCTCCAAAAGAGGCTCCACATCACTGCATTTACCTCTCCAGTGCAGTGATTGGTTTGCCCCCAGCTAGGACCTCTCTAGATATCCCTGAGCAGACCTTGCTGGTGACCTGGGCTCATGTGCCATAGGTGCAGAAGCTTGGACTGGCTTGATGGATGACTTGAGCTGGAAGCCTCATGTGAGTGACTTCCAGGCATATTGTGAAGAGGGTCTCAGATCTGCTGAATTAATTTCCCATTTGGATGTTGGGATATTATGAGGACCACATGCGTTATCAGCTGCTGAACCTGCTAGTCTGGTGGGCTACTACGTAAGGACTGCTGAATTTTGTGTACTTCTCTTCGACTTAACACACCTCTGGGACAAAGGTCTTCTGAATTTGGGGCATTTTCCTTTAGTTTTTAGTCTAAATTATGCCATGGCCAATTGAAACCCGTGTTTTCTGTTAGTAGAGACATTTTGCTGAAAAAACCCACTCTTTATTTGATGTTCATTATCCAGATTGCTCCTTTTTATAGCAACAGAGGCAACGGAGATCATTGGCTGAAATGAATCTGCACAGCCCCAGTGAAATTATTTAAACCTTTTGGACAGAAAGAATCTATCAGAAAGAAAGAATCTATTAGAAAGACAGAATATATTAGAAAATCTTACAAGACCCACTGTTTGGGAATTACCTGACTCCTGGTCTGAATGTCAGCGAAAGGAGTAACTTTCCCCTCCGTTGGCTTGTGGCCTATTCATTAATTAATGGTCACAAAGACGAAGCCAGAGATACAGACAGTACCATTTATACTTCAGTTTCGGCAAGATTTAAAGCGTCTGGCTGCTACGAACCCACGTGAGGGATTGTGGACGTCTTGCTCATCCGTTGTGATGTGTGGCTCTCTGTGAACAAGCTGAAGGTCACGGCGTGTGACAGTTTGGATGCCGCACGGGAAGGTGCCCAGCTGAGAAAGCTGGACCCACCCTGAGCTCTTTGTGAGAAAATCCAACAGGCTGCAGAAAGGCGTAGGTGCAGTGCCCGACGTGTCACTCCTCGGGGAGAAGTGTTAAAGCTACTCCCTTTCCACATGAAACCTTCTCGTGCAACTTCTTCTGAGCTCTCAGTCCCTCCTGAGAGCTCACAGTACAAAGCCCCATGCCCAAGGGCACCGGGGGCAGTTGTAGTTCATGTCTGCGCAGATCCTCGTGCTGAAATGCACAACCTAATTCAGCGTGGATTTTTATTCTCTTCGTGGGTGGATAAACTAGTGCACAGAGCAGGAACACTCAGCCCAACCCTCTGTTCAGCACGGGCACTGCAATATTACCTGTGGGTCCTTGCAAGGGAGAGGATGTCTGCCCTGCCCCACAGTTAGAGGGTGGTGTGTGCTGTACAAAGACTGAACCTCGCAGATTAATGGTTTCGTAGAAGAACCCTGTGGGTTCAGGTGGCTCCACCTTCATGTCCCTTGGAGGGATGTTTCACTGCATCCCATGGTTTCTGTCTCCTCTGGGAAGTTCAGCTGTGGAATTTCTGCGTGAACATCCATCCCCCTGCTGTTAACGTTAGTTAATATGGCACATGGTCTCTGTCATGTGCATCATCACCTAGTTCTCATGCACATGGTCTCTGTCATGTGCATCATCACCTAGTTCTCAGAAGGTTAAGGTATTTTGAAACTGCTTGGGCATTATGTGTTGGAAGTGACAGTTTCCAACAGTGGCCTCCAGCTCCTGCAGTGTCAGTGTTTCCACGACTCATTCACTTTTGCGTTTGCACCCTAACGTTGGCAACCTGGACATTTCCACATAAGATGGGACAATAAGGCTGATGTTGAGACACCTGCCATTGTAGGTGCCCAGGGCACAAAAGGCACTGGCCATGTCAGGTGGCTAACAGCCATGTGTGTCCAGATGTCTGATAACGTTTGGGCTGAAGAGAGGGTCTGTCCATTGCTGCTGCTTGTGGGTAGTAGGAGACTGTTCTAGAAACATACTTTTGAAAGACAACAGCTGAATGATCTGCTCTTTGCTCCCGGGCTGCAGATACACATTTGGTAGTCTGACAACATCATCTATAACATCATTTTTTTTCATCTTTTCCTTAGAAATAGTGATTGCCTAAGTTCCTCAGCAGGGATGAGGTGACCCAGTCAACACTACAGCTGTCCACATGGCACTAGGCTTTTGTTAGCGTAGTGGGAAGATGCACTGGAAAGACAATGACAACAGTGGAAAAATCTTTCATATCTCCTCAGACTTGGTTGCTTTGGATGCTTGAGCCCTATCCTAGCACAATTCTTCAGCTCCAGTGTGACTGTCACCTGAACTGGACCCCTGTAATTTACATTAAGGTGGTGTCTCTGATTCTTCAGACCGGGAAGAACAGGAATCATAGAATGTTTTGAGTTGCAGTGGATGTCTAAAGGTCACCTTTAAATGAAACTTTAGGCTCTTTCAGAGACCTCCCTCTAGGAAAGAGTCCATAAACAAATGGACTCTTGATAGAAGGGAGGAGAAGGAGAGCTCAGGACATTGGAAGGTAGGATTGCTACTGTGGGTCCCCTGCAGTGAACAGGGACATCTTCAAGTAAATCAGGTTGCTCAGAGCCCCATCCAAGGAGACCTGGAATGTTTCCAGGGATGGGGCATCGACCACCTTTCTGGGCAACCTGTCCCAGTGTTTCATCACCCTCAGTGTAAAATATTTCTTCCTTATATCTAGTCCAAATCTACCCTTTTCCACTTCAAAACCATTACCTCTTGTCCTGTCGCAACAGGTTCTGACAAAAAGATTGTCCCCACCTTTCTCGTAGGCCCCTTTGAAGTATTGAAAGACCCCAATGAGGTCTCCCTGGACCCTTCTCTTTTCCAGGCTGAACAACCCCAAATCTCTCAGCCTTTCTGCACAGGAAAGGGAAGGAGGAGTTATATTCCCTGGCTGGCTTTTTGTCATCCTGCTTTCTCCCCATCGATTGCTGACATGCTGCATCCTTTGGGCCAGAGCCTGGTAAGTCATCACAGACAGACACAGGCAACTTTAGAAATTAAAAAAACCACGCCTACTCTCCTTATGTTGCCTTGGAGAACATCCCTGGTGGGCACTGAGTAGCATTAGCTTTTCACACACTTGGCCAGGCTTCGTGAAACTAAACGCACCTCATTGGTAGGTGTTGAGCCAGCTGGATCTGTGTGAGAGTTCAGAGGAGAGTTAAAGGTTGTTCTTTAGGAGGCAGAAGGCTCCAGACTGTCACAGAATCACAGAATCACAGAAAGAATCACAGAATCACAGAATCACAGAATCACAGAATCACAGAATCACAGAATCACAGAATGTTAAGGGTTGGAAGGGACCTCCGAAGATCATTGGGTCCAACCCTCCCACCAGAGCAGGACAGAACTAGAGCAGATCAGGCAGAAATGCACCCAGACAGGTCTTGAAAGTCTCCAGAGAAGGAGACTCCGCAACCTCTCTGGGGAGTCTGTTCCAGTGCTCTGTAACCCTTACAGTAAAGTTATTCCTCATGTTGAGCTGGAACTTCCTGTGCTTGAGCTGTTGAGTTAGGATCTTCTTAGGGAAGGCTTTGGCTGTAGCCAGAGCAAGAGGGACCCGATCTGTCATGACAACTTCACTCTCCTAAGCAGGAGCAACTGACTCCAGGGACCTTACAGCCATGGAAGGTGTAGGAGACACATCTGGTACCTCTAGCTCTTCCTATGATCCTTCACCTGTCCTTCAGCATTGTGATTAATGAGCTTCCCATCAGGAGAGAAAGCCGTGCAGAGCAATTGGCCAGCTCACTAGGAAATGTGTGGGTTGCAGTTGGTCAGAAGGCTCATACTGATGCTTCTTGACTACCTGAGAAGGAGGAGAAGGATGAACACAAGGCACAGATTGCCACTTTGGGGCTGCATGAACCAGATCTATGGCTCTGCAGGTTGCCTTCAAAATGTGGGGCTGATCTAAATAGACTGGGCAGGTGAAGGGTGTGAGGAGAGCAATGTTACCTTGGTCACAGAGAGAGGGTAGACAGGTCTGCCATGACACTTGGGGTTAGCTCTGAAGTTAGGTTCAAGTGGTGTATGCTACAAGAGACCCCATTCACCAACTCCAATGGATCATGGGCTATGCCCTGAAGTTCTCCCTCCTCCAGGCTTTCTTTCCTCTCACCTAGCTCTAAAGTGGTCTTTAGGTTCTTTCAGAGACCTCCCTTTAGGAAACAGTCCATAAATAACCGGACTCTTGTCTGGTCTTGTCCATGACCATGGGTAGAAGGGAGGAGAAGAAGAGCTCCATGGGGCCCAGGACATTGGAAGGTAGGATTGCTGCTGTGGGTCCCTCATGTGAAGACGTGCAGGACACTCATAGATCCAGCAATGTCCAGCAGTTGGGTGCACTACAAGGTCCACGTAAAGAATGCAGAAGAGCTGAGGATCGAGCCTTCGATCAGCACCGACGGAGCTGTGTTGGGGGGTCCTATGGCATCTGCTTGATTACCAGACCATCTGATATGGGCTTGGGCAGCACCTTTCAGCAATCACCTACAAAATAAGTCAGAAAGCCCCAAAGACCCACAGGTGGAGGGGCCAGGCTGGTAGAGTCACTGACAGGATGTCAGATTAAACTTTTACAAAAACACAGAAATTCTCACTGGTGGCAAAGTCCCTGGACAGTGAGTTTGATCATGGGCTACTGAGCAGGGTGGATTTTTATCCTTCTCGCTCTCTGATAGTTATTTAATAACCAGTAACAACTGTTGAGCATGGAGCCAAAGTCTTGCAGGTCAAGTGAGATGATAGGGAGGGAACATAAGGGACAGAGTGGTTAAACCCACATTTATGGGCATTTGGAGCAAGAAGCTGAGCTGGGGGGATAGGAAAACTGGGTGCCTAATCCAACCTCCAGCCTCTGCATTTCCTGTTTCACTGATGGAGGGGAGAGAAACATCCTCCTTACATATTTTATATATATTTTCACTCCCCATCTCTGGAAGGGCTCAAGGCCAGGTTGGATGGGGCTCTGAGCAACCTGCTCTAGTGGGAGGTGTCCCTGCCCATGGCAGGGGGGTTGGAACTAGTTGATCTTTCAAGTCCCTTCCAATCCAAACCAGTCTGTGGTTTTATTTTCTTCTCCTGTGCTCTTTTAATCAGAGTATTGCTTTGAATTCAGCTGAATTTTCTCTCCTGCTGCATTTTCTGGACTGATGGGAAGCTGTTGGTCACGTATCTGGAGCTATGTCCTCTCTTTTTGGTGTGCCTATCTTACCTTCAAGAAGTTTCATTAGGGATGAAGTATTTGAACATGGTTGGTGCTCAGGTAGCATGACTTCTCACCTAACCCCACCACTGCAAACCGGTCAAGTGTAAGGACAAATCACAAGGATCTCTGGGACACTTTGCAGTTTATTTTGCTTTTCTTCCTCCTCCTCTTCATCTTGGGAAGTGGAAAAAACAGAAAAAATTGGGTGTTACACAAAAATCAAGCCACACATCTTCTCCTCTGCCCAGCAGTCCCATATTTCCACATGGCTTCTCTCCATATAGTGTCTTCTCATCTTGGCTGCCAGAACATCCATGGGGGTGAGGATCAAGCTCTCAAATTAAAATCACTCCAATTCTCCCCCATCTTCCTTTGATGTTTGTTCTGAGTATTTTTATTTTATTGGGGTGGTTTGGGTTGGTTTTTTTGCAACGACAAAGGCCATGCTTGACATTGCTGGAACCCCTTTAGAGCGTTAATTAAAAGCTCAGGTTTTGAGGAGCCCGTAACTCACCGGGTTCCTTTGGAGAAGGCTGAAACTTGGCAGATGCTGAAGCAGTTTCAGGATCCAGTCTGCAGGCTCTCCATCTCCCAGCAGTCTCAAGAGTTGATATTTCCTAGCAGTAAAGTGCAGTGCTCGAATTCTTTCTATTAGATGGAAGTATTTGGAACCGGTGACAACGAAGCATCTTCCAAGTGGCTGATTTGTCTTTTCAGAGTCCAAAAACGTTGGGTTTTGTTTTCAGGATCTTGGCCCCAGCCCTCAACGTTGAGCCATTAGCGAATGAATTGATTCCATTTAATATTCAGCAGAGTTTTGAGAAGCAAAACAAGGAAGAGTTTGTCGATTTGATTCATTCTCTGTCATCTTGTCAAGATTGCTTTGGAAAATTTTTTGAGGGGGGCACCAAATCAGGAGATCCAAAAATCTCTCCAAAGTGAACGCATCGTTTCCGAAGGGAACAACGTTGTTGCAGTTGACTGGTGAAATGCAGCAGCTTGGGAAGCCCATCAGGAGGAGAGAAGACATGGTGATCCATGACATTTCTGTTCCAGGCTAGAAATTCAGTGACAAAGTCATTCGGTGACAAGGTCTTTTGGTGACAAGGTCATTTGGTGGCAGGGGATGGCTAAGAGCACGCTCGGGTTTGTTGTGACTTCTTTCAGGGGGTTTTGATCCTGAAAGAACATTCCCCAATGTTGGACACTTCAGCTGGACAGGGTGCTGGGTCATCTTGTCTAGCCTGGCCTTTGGCCTGGAAAGGTTGGCCCAGGTGATCCTTGAGGTCCCTTCCAACCTGGGATTCTGTGATCCCTACTGAGATGAGAGATCCCTCAGTGTAGGAGTTTGATGTTTTGACTCCTCTATGATTCCAACCTCTTTTCTTTTGAGGATTTAATGTCCACCATGTAGACTAATCCTACGTATGCTTTACTTTCAGGTGGTCCTACCACGACTTTTTCAATAGGTACCGTGTTCTTATGAAGAAGAGAGACCTCTCTAAGAATGACAAGAAGCAGATCTGTCAGACCCTGTTGGAAGACCTCATTAAGGTGAGCTGGGACCAAATCTTTGGCAATGATTTTTACAGCGCAGAAGCTCGTGGCTTTGATGTGATCTCAAGTGCTCTTCCTCATCCTACTTCACGTGCTGCTTGGGCAGGTGCTTCTTCAGCCCAGGCAGCCTGGGGCTTGTTGGGACAGGCCAAGGGGTGATGGTTTGAAACTAAAGGTCCCTTCCAACCCAAACCAGTCTGTGATTCTATGAAAGGTTCCGTCCTGTTCTTTTGCTGTTGAGCAGCATGGAATGAGCACAGCACCCAAGCCAGGTTTTCATTTCTGAACTCTGTTTTCCTCATGGGATTTTGAGGAGTTTACTCCACTGGGTTCCTCTCTTCAAAGACCATTCTCCTTCTGCACCAAGTGTTCCCTTGGAGTTAACTCCATTGGGTTCCTCTCTTTAAAGGCCATTCTCCTTCTGCACCAAGTGTTCCCTTGGAGTTAACTCCACAGGGTTCCTCTCTTCAAAGACCATTCTCTTTTTGCACCAAGTGTTCCCTTGACTGCAGAGCCGTTTGCAGCGTGTGTGGGACTTTGGAGATGGAAGCCTTAATCTTTTTGAGAAAGAAATTCCTGTGGTCTTGTGTTATTCTATTTAACTTTGGGAAAAAAGCAGAAAAATTCCCCCAGTAAACATCCAAAATTCATGTTCATATGTGGAATTTAAGATGGTTGTTTTCCTCAGTGGGTATATAGAAGCTCAGGTCGTTCGGAATCTATCTTCACCCAATTAAGAAGAGGTGTGAGCTGATAAATTTGAATCAAAGTGTTGGGAGATGTTTTTAATTCTGTATCTACTGAGCAACGTAGACTGAAAGAAAAGAGAAAAAAAAAATAAAAAGCAAGAAATAAAATGAATGTTTGCCTTAATTAAATGTAGTTTCCTTTATGCTTTTGTAAAAGGATCCAGACAAGTTCCAGTTTGGACGTACCAAGATCTTTTTCCGTGCAGGCCAAGTGGCATATCTGGAGAAACTCCGAGCAGATAAGTTCCGAGCTGCCACGATCATGATTCAGAAGACGGTGCGGGGCTGGCTCCAGAGGGCCAAGTACAAAAAGCTGAGAGAAGCTGCCGTCGTCGTCCAGCGCTACGTGCGCGGGCACCTGGCGCGGAGGTGGGTTCCAGGAAGGGCCGACGGGGAGGTCGAGGGGAAAACCTCTTCTGGGCCACTTTGTTAGACCTTAAAACTTGAGGGGGTTTGGGATGAGAAACGTTGAAAATGGTCTACGTAGGGTGTTGCCTTTCAGCCCTGGGAAAAGAAGACCCAGATTGGGCACGGAGGTGCCGTTACGGTGACAATTCCTGTGCTGAAGTCAGGATTCATTCCTGGCCCCTCTCTCCAGCTTTATTCGGGGGCAAGAGAGCAAAATTCTTTGTCTCTGTTTGATTCCGTGTGCCTGTTGATTTAATTTCTGGGTGCTGAGCCAGGCCTGTAACGTAAGCAACAGACATTTAGGTGGAAGCATTCCACAGAACAGGGAGTTTTCTGGGACTACCTCTGGCAAAGGGGGTTTGGATCGGGCAGCGGGCGCTTCGCTAGTTGATACGCCCTCCTCTTCTGCAGGGACTGGCTTTGCACCTCCTTGGTGTCCAAGGGAAGTTCTCAGAATTGATTTGCTGGATCCTTTGGAATGAGAAGAATCCTAAATCCTGGGTTATTTGCAGGACAGAAGAGCAGAGGCCAATGTCTAACTCTCTGTGTGCAGGAACCTCAGAGTTTCCTCGTGTTGGTGGCTCACTGGGATTTCTGTAGATGACGCTGCACTGGAGAGAGAGCTGCTGGTAGCAGATGTGGGGTGGGTGGGAGGGAGCAGTAAAGCAATGCAAGAACATCCCAACACACAGGTCACGTTGCATCTTGTGCCCCCTCTCCTGCATCTTGCTCTTCTCCTGCATCTTGCCAAGCTGGCTTCAGGCACTTCACGGGAACCGAGGTGGAGCTTTGGGTCCTTTTGGCTTTGTTTCCATTCTGGTTTTCTGCCTGGAGAAGCTGTGATGTTTGGTCTTGAGCAGCAATGTTCTTCCTGGCTCTGAGTTAGCATCTGCCCATCAGAAGTGCTGCTGCTTAACCTGCAGCCCAGATACTTCTGGTTGCACGTGGGCAACGTGAGATGCCACCTGTATGCTACAAGTCCTACACAGTCACTTCTTCACTCATGATCATAGAATCATCAACTGGTTTGGGTGGGAAGGGACCTTTCAAGGTCATCAGGTCCACTCCCCCTGCAAGGAGCAGGGACATCTGCAACTAGAGCAGGGTGCTCAGAGCCCTGGCCAACCTCACCTGCAATGGTACCAGGGATGGGGCAGCCACCACTTCTCTGAGCAGCCTGAGCCAGGGTCTCATCACCCTCAGTGTGAACAACTGTTGCCTTGTCTTGTCTAAATCTTTCCTTTTTGAGTTTCAAACCATCCCCCTTTGTCCTGTCCCAGCAGACCCTGCCAAAAAGTCACTCCCCACCTTTCTGACAGGCCCTTTGCAGTCCTGAAAGGCCACCAGAAGGTCTCCCCAAAGCCTTCTGCTCTCCAGGCTGAACAACTACTGGATGAATGTCAACTTCTGTCAGTTATTAAAGCAACTAGAGCTGAAGAACTTCCATGTTCCTTCCAAGGATTTCCTCTAAATCACACTATAAGCATCAGAGAGACACCAACTGAATTTGTGGTATTAGATGTGCCTGTGAAAGGGATTTGCATCATGGAGAGTCTAGGGGTGTGAAGGTCTCAGCTGATCAAAGGTGGACAGTTTGGTGACTTAGTTAAAACTGGGTACAGGTTTTTTTCTTGTCCATGTGCTTCTCTAAGCTCCTGGCTGCAGGTCCCTCTGGACAGGCTTGCAGCTCACGTGAAGACAAGGCAAATGAGACCTGAGCAGTATGAGGAGGGTTAAGAAAAAGGGAGAGTCAGTGATTAACTTCAGCCTCTGATGGGTAATCCGTGCACACCTATGGGACTCAGTATCTGAGGAGACCTTCTGGTGGCCTTTCAGGACTTGAAGGGGCCTGTCAGAAAGATGGGGACAGAGTTTTGAGCAGGGCCTGTTGGGACAGGACA
>WTSP01017645.1:12480-53679 GCA_025331215.1 Actenoides lindsayi
TATTTTTAATTGTTTATTATTTTTAATCTTATTATTTTTATTTTCATTTTTATTTCAATTTTGGATTGAATAGAATAAAATAGAATAATTTCAGTTGGTGGGGACCTACAACAATTAACTAATCCACCTGCCTGACCACTTCATGGCTGACCAAAAGTTAAAGCATTATTCTAAGCTGCAAGTAATCCTTTTCTGGAATACACCTTATTTTCTTTTGTAGCACATTCCATGTGTTCTTTTCCCTGAAGACTTTTTTTGTTCCTTTAATAAAGAACATCACTTTACAAAGTGCTGTTTCCAAACATCACTTTCTGCTATAGCAAAGTGAACTGCATCCGTGGATGTCAGGGAAAGCAAATATGGCAAAAAGAGTCTGGCTGAAAATTCATTTACTGTTCTGCGTGCACTGAGAGAGTGCAGTGCAAAAAGGCCATCAAATATCAGGTGTGCTTGTGTATGAAATTACTGTAGTATCAAGTTTGAATAAAGTCAGACTTGTAACACATGCAAATATGGCCTTAGGCAGATAATGTAGTGGTATGTAAACACTGAAGGCACATCTCTGGCTCATCTGTCTGGAAATGGGGATCGGTGGTAGAAACAGCCTTGCTTTCCTTGAGCACACTGCTGCACTGGCCAGATACTGGGATACTGGAAGTAGGAGTCCCTTTGGACACCTAAATCTGTTGCAATAAAATTTTGTGACAGATGTTTTCTGGACTAAAGTGATTTCATACTTCTCTTTACTCCAGGACTTCCCAGCATTGGATGTCAGTGGAATATTTTCTAATCTGGTGATAGAAATTTTGCTGGTTAAGGACTGTGGGATCTGGTGCATAGTACAAACTCAACAAATATCTACAGGAGCATGCCTGTAATCCACTAGTGATGTTTGGGAAGGCCTGCTTAGCATGATAAGTAATTGCTGAAAAAGTCTTCTTGTGTAGCGAGTCCTTGGAATTGAAATGTGTTACCTCATCACCTTCCAAAATGGCTAAGGCACATGTATGAGAAAGTGTCTTCTTTCTTAATAAAGGTTGAAGTATCTTTATCAGGTGCTTGGAGGAATTTTTAATTGCATGCATCATTTAACTGCATGATATATGCAAATAAGATGCGTCTGATTAAATAAAGCAGTTAAATGCTTAGTTTAGTGTTGTTAAAGCTCTTACTTTAAGAGTAGGATATAAATTTTAAAACTAACTGTGTTTGTAGTAAAGATTAGGATTTTTCAAAGGCAACTTGGCAATTTGGCTACCATGTCTTCAAGTTCCATTAACAAAACTCAGCCTTCATTTAGTAACGTGGCTTACAGCAACTTCCAAAGTGTTGCGTGTTTCCTCCCCTGCTGGCAGCCAAGGAAACATTCACCACCAACCCTGAAGGTTGGAAGTTGTTGTGTGCTCTGTAATGCAGTTCACGTGGATAGACAGAGCCATTGCACCTCCATTTCCATCTTCACTGATGTTGGTGCACCAGCTGCAATAATATTTCACGTCAATCCCTGATCAGTTAGGGGAAGGTCAGCTATTTCTGCCTGGCCTCGCCCAGACAGAGAAACAGAATGAAGCTCTGCATCAGTGTCCTAAAATAGAAGGCCCTTTTCATCTGTCAGGCTTGAGTCAGCCAAATGGAACACAAATTAGGCGACACAAATCGACTCGCAGGGCATTGGGAAGAAGGGCACAGGCAGAAACTCAAGTGAAGAGAAACTTCTTCAGATATGAGCTGTCTTCTACAAACAGCTTTTTAGTCTCTTTCCCAAGAATTTTATTTATTTTACTGTGTCTTCTTAAGTAATTAAATATTTTATTTTTTTTTTTAAGATAACTTCGATAATGAAACTGAGTGTGGGGATATTTTTTGGAGGCTTCTTTGCAGCTCTGGGGGTTTTGCTTTTTTTGGTGGCATTTGGAACTGATTATTGGCTTCTCGCTACAGAAATAGGAAGGTGTTCAAAAGCACCTGAAGATGCTGGGGTTAGTATGGACATTTTTATTTATAACGAGAATTATATATGTAGGTTTCTTGGATGTGTTTATTTTGTAAGAATTTGCTTCTGCATGAACTTTTGAATAGACTCATTTTGACCTTCTGGAGGCTTAGAAGCCTCCTTCAAAACCTCTTGTAACCAGCTGTAAACAACTCTAAAATGGATTTGTCTTTTGTAATTCCACTTTTGCAATATGACATTCTTTCAAATGAAGCATAACTGTTTAGATACGCTACAGCTAACCTATATTCAGACAGGCTGTGTTTCCTTGTGATGGTGGTGGGTTTTACCTCAACATCTAATTTCAGTTGAACTTTATTCTTCCAGACGTTTAAAATTTGTTTAATAATGGTTGCTTTATTTTTTTTTTTCCCTGTAGGGAGAAGAGGCCACTTTCCATCATGAAGGTTTCTTCTGGAGGTGCTGGTTTAGTGGAAATGTAAGAGAGCGTAATGCCAGCATGTGGAATTTCTGGTATAGTAAGTAACTTTTTCCTTTTACATTATCTGCAGTAGTTTGTTATCAAAACTATTGTCAGGGTTTTTTTCCTGTCTTTTGAATCACTGGATATCTTTTTGATCCGGTTCTTCAGCTACCCTAAAATAAATTATTTTTGTCATCTGCACTTAAAAGAAACCCTGGGACAAAATGATACATGTTTAATTATCAGCTTACACTGTGAGTGCTATGGCTTCCCTGTTAACCTGAGTCACAGAATCATAGAATGACAGAATGACAGGGGTTGGAAGGGACCTCTGGAGATCATCTAGTCCAACCCTCTTGCCAGAGTAGGTTCACCTAGATCAGGTCACACAGGATCACGTACAGGCAGGTTTTGAATTTCTCCAGAGACAGAGACTCCACAACATCTCTGGGTAGCCCATTCCAGTGCTCAGTGGGCAAGAGTCGTTTCTTATCAAGTCTCTTGCCACTAGTTAAACAGACTGTTTGTATCTGTAACATAGGGAAGAAGAGCTTTGTGGTTAGTATGGTCCAGGAATTTTTGCGTGGAGAGTTTTTGCCAACCAGTTCTACAAGTTGGTTAAGAAGGGAATGGGCAATTACACTGTGAAAAAAGTGTGGGACACATCATCTCCAGAAGAATTCCTCTACTAAATTTACGGATGAACTTTTGCTTTCTTTCACTACATGCCAAGATTCTGGAAGATATGCCATCATTTACAACCAAAATCTCCCATGAAGAAGAGGTCAAGCAAAACTTCCTTTTCTGTCTTTGACACTACCTCTGAGGTATAGAGCTCCATCTCCTTATTGCAGTATTTCCACAATCATTGTGAGGAACAGGTGCCCTCATACAAATCTGACTTCAATAACCCATATTTTACTAAATATATTGCTTGGGTTTAGGTGGCAGATGTAATATTCACTGTAGTTAATTTCCCCTTGTTATTTATCTGAAAAATTCTGTGGTGAGGAATCTGAAATTTAAATATGGTTTAAGCTCTAGTCAGCCTTTATCTTGCAAAAGGAAGAAGGTGATATTTTTATAAGCATTTAATGTAAAGGATGAAATTACCCTTCTTGGGGGATATTGTTTCCATAGACTAAACTCATATTTGTTGAGACTGTAAACTTTCTGAAGATGCTTGATACTTTTCATTGTTCTTTCACAGGAGAAAAAGTAATTTCCTGGGTTTTTTCCTTTCTTGTTCTTTTTCTTTTTCTTTTTTTTTTCTTTTTTTCTTTTTTTTTTTTTTTTTGAGGGACATGCAATAATGAGATGGACATAATTAACCCTCTTGAGAGAAAGGTACATGTGCATATAAAAGAATGTGTATGTATTGCATATAAAAGCATATGTATGTATTGCATAAAAAATGCAGGGTGCCTTCAGGAAGGCTGCTTTTATGGTTCCCATAGTACAAATCTGTGTTGCCCTTTAGGGAATACCCTTCTCTGGATAACATGGCTGGTATCTCTTATGTCATGGTTTAGGGTGAGGTCAGCTGCCTAGACCTATAACAGACACTCTCTGTTAACCCTCTTCCTTCCCAGAGGGAAAGTGAAAGGGAATAAGGGAGAGAGATTCAGCCATTAGAAAAGGAAACTAGAACAACTTTAATGAAAATGAAAATAATAATAATAAAAAATGGAATATATACATATAGATACAAACCCAGTATTGAACCCAACCCCCCTAATGGTGATTACATCACCATCATCACTGATGCTGTGGAGCAGGCACCGGGAGAGTCCAAGACTGGGCCCAGCAGCAGATGGGAGCTGTGTTCAGGAGCTGGATTCTGGTACTGGATTCAGGAACACACAGATCAGGACCGAAGGCAGAACAGACAGAGTCCTCTTCAGATGCTCCGAGGAATAAACCAGAGGAGGACCCAAACCAAGACGAGCAAAGTGGCAAAGCGGACCAAGAGGGCCAAGAGAGGGACAAGACCCTTGTGATCCCTCAGCTTTATACCAAATACGATGTATATGGGCTGGAATCCCTCCCTGGTCAGTCTGGAGTCCCCTGTCCTGGCCGTCCCTCCCTGCAGGTGCTGCCTTTGACTTTCTGCACCCCCAACATGGTGCACAAGCCCCAGCAGCGGCCTTGGTCTGCACACCAACCTATGGTAGTAAGCCTAAACATGGGGTGTTCTCACTGCTAGAAGCAGACACTGTCTGAGAAAACAAGCTGCTAACTTCAGAAAGGACAGTTAGTTAGAAGAACTGAGCTGAAAAGTAAGATGACTGAACAGAGTTAGTTCTTTTCTCACTCAAACCAGGAAATCTTACCAAGCCAAATCCACTGTAAGCTATTGCCTTGGAAAACAACCTGGAATCTTAATCTACAAAACTCAGTTTGCCCATTTGAAGAGCAGGCTTAAAATATTTTATTGTTAAGGCAGTAATATATTAATCTTTAGCTTTCTTTCATTTTTAGCTAACCAGTCACCCTCTAAGAATTGTACACATGCTTACCTGTCACCATTTCCTCTTATCCGAGATGAACACAACTCTACCTCCTATGACTCTGCAATCAGTAAGTACTTTTTTGGCTAAAAATGGATACAATGCTTGTAGTTTCAAGAAAACAATTTGAATGCTTCAATATAAACAAGCCTTATCGCTCCACACAGTTTAATAGAGTTTTGGTGTTTCATACTTCTCATAATTTTACAACGTGCATATTTAAGCCACTATTTAGCACAGAGCTTAAACGAATGCTTAGCTTTAAGCATGATGGCAGAATTGAAGTAAGTTCTTAAAAAAGATACATTTCCTTTTTAGTGGTTTTTTTTTCTCCAACATAGAAAGTATCTTCCTTGGGTTGAATGCATTACTTCTTCTTGTGTATTCCAATAAAACTCTTTTGTTTTGGTTTTGGTTAAATAAATAACCACATGTGGAAATACATTGCATTTTTATTTTGTAAGGAAGGACAACAGGGGCCTTGATACTGTCTAAGTTTATTCATCTAACTCAGATACAGTGCACTGACTGCTGGATATGCCACCTTGTCTCCATTGCCATTATAGGTAGCTGAGGCACTGAAATTGCTCTAAACAGTGTTTGCCATACATTAATAGTGTAGACTAAGAATGTTGCAATGAGCAGTTTTGGTTTGTGAACTAAGCTCTTTTAATATATATATTCTCTATAATAATTCAAAATACTTACTATGTTCAACTGAAGTGGTAACACCCAGAAACTCCAGTGCTGTAACAGATATATATAAGATATATAATAAGTAATTGAAAACCTTGTGTTTGAATAATGCCTGGGCAGCTCTGTTTTTACAGCTCTTAAAAACTGCTTAAAAATATTGGTCACATTTCATCACATCAAGGGCTTTATGCAGATTATTTGAAGTAAAAAATTTCTGGTACCTATTTTATATGACTTTTTAAATAACCCATGACATGTGGGTGCTACATGTCTCTGGCCTCACTGACTCACTGACTTAAGTGATCCCTTCCTGTCCTGAAGCTGTAATTATGCCTTTGATAACTTTGAAGTGTCTTCAGAATCTTTTTTTTTTTTTCCCCACTGCAGGCATGAAAAAGAAAGTAAGTTGGACTAATAATGGTTCTGTTAATCTTTAGAAATTACAAGCTGTTAGTCCAGGAAGAATTCAGACCTCACCATTCACAGATCTAGTCTGTAACTTCACAGAACATCTAGAACAATTTATCTTTCCATTTAAAAGTAACAGAGTCATCAGCTCCTAATAATCTAGACAGAGTTTGTATTCCACCATTCCCTCATACATTCACAAAGGATCCTCAAATTATATTGCATGATTACACAGAAGTGGACAAACAAAGAATAAGGAAAGGAGAAGGAATATCATCAAAAGTTTAATTAATTTTAGTTAATGTTTGCCAAAAGAACCACTGCTCAAATATAATTTTCCTATCTATATTTCATATTAGGAGATTAAAAATAGACAGAACTGTACTATAGATGCTGGCCCAGGTAGAGTATATTCAGAGCCATTCCTGCTATATAAATAGATACAGTTGAATTGCTTTCAGGCTTATTAAAACTGAAGAGGGTTTTTTTATGCCTCTAGTTCATTTTCAGCATCCAAGTTGAGTTATTTACTAGATACTTGATCAAGAATCTTCCACAACTTTGTATGAAGAAGGTTATGTCATCAGCTCTTCTGTTAGTTCAATACTTGCTTCTCCTTTAGTCTAGTCTGACAGTCCTGCCCATGATATCTGGCAAACAAGTTTTTAAAGCCTTACTGCAACTGCAGTTACTAAATTAGGAAATGCTAGAAGGTTCTCCTGTTCTATTTGATTCGCAGTGGAGGAAATATTTCTCTGTAAAAGCCAGTGGCAAAAGCCCTCAATTTGACCTCATGAAGAACAAGATTTCATCAGCTATTTGTATATCCAGGTGGCTCCATCTAAACCCTTGCAAAAGCTAAACATGAAACAAATGGGGACTACCAAAAGACTGAGTTTATTGTATTTATTTATTTTTTTTCTGCTACTGTTTCTTGATACAGTACTACCATTTTCATGGCTCATAAATTTCTCAACACATCCACTTTTGGGGATAAATAAAGAAATGTCCCACATGGGTTTATCACTGTTTTTAGTGAGTCCTTCAAGTTCTATTCTAATTAGGAGTGCAGAAGAAGAAATATTCTGTCATCTGAAAAATACTTAGTTTGCTCTTTCATAGAAAAATGAACAGCTGAATAAAAATCTTTAAACTTCCTTAGAGTATGTACAACACATTTTGCTAAAAATCTCTTTCTGTTAACAGAACTGTTAGTTTCTGAGCAAGCAAAGGCATGTGACTCCATTTACAGGTTGTTTAGATTTAGAGATTTTGGGACCTTGTCAGAGGAATTTGGATTTAACTGCAGCTGACGGAGGAAACACAAGTGTGGTTTGTTGGCAGAGCTTCATGTCACCATCCAGGGTTCAGACAAAGATAAATTTCTGGAGGAACACAAAATCTTTGGTGATTTTTGAGTACAGAGTCTGGACCAAGTTCTCTGTGGATATAATTCCCTTGTCTTTAGTGTCAATAGGAATTTAGCACAGAGATTTTCTGGGCCAGAATTCAAAGGAGGCTCAATCTATCCCCTCTTCGCTTATTTACATCTTTTTGTATGTTGGTTTTATGAAGTTTGTGTGATAGTCCCAAAAGACTCAGACCACTAAGGACCTTGAAGTTTAGAGTTATAGTACACCTTACAAAGCTTTAGATCAAAGGCTTGGTTCATCCAGCTGTACAAACCTAGACCATGAGCTCTTGGGGTCAAGAATTATAGCCTTAGGTGGAAATGTTAAGACAGAAAAGCCTACGGTGATGCATATAGTGGAGATCTGAATGCATGCTTTAATGTCTCAGATTTCATCATTATTGTCAGATGCTTGATCAGCTTCAAAAGGTTAGATAGTAATATTTTGAAATTGCAGCTTGTATATTTTAATCACAACTATAATGTTTTTATTCATTCACCAATTTTGTTAAATATCTCGGCAGAGTTGGGAGGACTTCACCTACCTGCAGCATAAGGTGTGGTCCACTGCCATGCTAACTGTCATTTATGGTAAATGCACTTAAAGAAATTTGTAGGCCATGTCATTTATCTTAATCTGAAACAGCTTCTGAAGGAACTCAGGGGAAGCCTGGCTCTAGTGGCTGGCTGTGATGGTACAGTGGTTTATTGTAACAGCTCTTACAGTCTGCAGCTCTTAAGTAAACTTAGCACCTCACTGTGTTGCCAGGAGATTTATTTATGTGACAATTCACAAAATTATGTGCAACACACTACAACCCAGGAATAAAGAAAAATTAAATTAACCCAGACAATAAAAGTGCCAGAGTAGTGACCTCTGCATTCTAAAATAAACATACATTTGTATAAACATAATTAGGTTGGTTATCCCATCAGGCTGTTTTGGAAACATAATAGTATTGTACTTCAGTAATAATTCATTGCTAGCTAGATTAATGCATAGTAGCTTGTCATTATATTACTTAACACTGACATTCAAGGGCTACAGGACAATACTAGGCTTGTATTGGAAAAAAAAGTCCTTGCTTGTACAAATAGTCTCATTGACTATAGTGAAATTATTCCGAAGAAAAAGAAGTGCAAAATCTAGCACTTAGTCATTAATTTTATTTTTGGTTTGTATGCTTTATTTGGAAATAAACAGTAATTCCTTAACTGTTGTAAATTCCTCCAGCACCTTCTGAAGCTAAATTAGAAGCCATTTAATGAAGCTGCACTCACACATCAGTTTAATACTCTGATTTGTAGCTGGTAATGCTTTTTTTTTCCTAACTATTAGTATCTTATTTTGTCCAGTACCGGGCACATTACCAGCATTTGAAGTATGGCCTAATATAATGTAGAATACACAATGCTTGCAGGACTGAAATGAAACTCTGGTTCAGCAACTCTTAAATCTAAAATTACGTAATCAAGTTTATTGATAGGTTTGATACTGGGTTGAAATTAACCTAAAGTAATCTAGAAAATATCAGCAATGAAATCTGAAAATAAAAAATGTACAGTGAAATATTAGCAGTAGTCTGTTTCTAGGGAAAAAAAAAAAGTTATGTAATACAGTCACATTTGCCCATGAGAAATTGTAATACCATACATTTACTAAAGGAGAACTCCCCAGTCACCAAGCAGTGATAAAGCAAGAGGTATTTAAAAAAGCAATGTATTAATTATTATTGTATTTGTTTTACTGTGAAGGTTATTAAAAAAAAAAAAAAGTGTGTTACTACTAAGGGATAGTAAAGAGTACTAAGTGAAACAGAAAAGTCTTGCAAGGTTTACTGTGCTGTCAGATTGCCTCCTGCACTGTTGAGATCTGTGATCTCATTTACAGTTGTTTATCTGCAGAGAAGAAAATCCTGCAGTTCAGGCACTTCACCTTTCACTTGTCATTTTGACAAGCAGCAGGTATAAGGAGGTTTTCCTTCCCCTCTGCCCTGGTGAGACCACACCTGGAATATTGTATCCAGTTTTGGGCTCCCCAGTTCAAGAGGGACGGTGATCTACTGGAGAGAGTCCAGTGGAGGCTACAAGGATGATTAAGGGACTTGAACATCTCTCCTATGAAGAAAGGCTGATAGTGCTGGGGCTGTTTAGTCTTGAGAAGAGAAGGCTGAGAGGGGATCTTATTAATGTCTATAACTATCTGAGGGCTGGGTGTCAACTGGAAGGGGCCAGTTTCTTTTCTGTGGTGGCCAGTAATAAGACAAAGAATAATGGGTGTAAGCTAGAACATAGGAAGTTCCACCTCAACATGAGGAGATGCTTTACTGTAAGGGTGACAGAGCCTGGAACAGGCTGCCCAGAGAGGTTGTGGAGTCTCCTTCTCTGGAGACTTTCAAAACCTTCCTGGATCTGTTCCAGTGTGTCCTGCCCTGGATGATCCTGCTCTGGCAGGGTGGATGGACTGGATGATCTCTAGAGGTCCCTTCCAACCTCTAAAATTCTATGATTCTATAATTCGATGATATCTCCTTCATTAAATAAAGAGGTGAAAAATACATACTCTAAAATACAATCCACAGTCAAACCGTAAGAAAGGTTCATTTTAAGATGTGAGATTGTGGGTAACAATTCAAGGCAACTTTTCCAAGTCATTCTGCCTATCCGTAGTAGAATCAAGAATGTTTTGGCTTGGAAGGGACCTTTAAACATAAGGGCCTGTAGTGATAGGATGAGGGATAAGGGTTTAAAACTGGAAGAGGGTAGATTTGGATTGGAAATAAGAAGGAAATTCTTCACTCTGATGGTGGTGAGGCACTGGCACAGGTTGCCCCGAGAAGCTGTGGATGGTCCATCACTGGATGTGTTGAAATCCAGGTTGGATGGGGCCTTGAGAAACCTGGTCTAGTGGGAGGTGTCCCTGCCCATGGCATGGGGGTTGGAACTAGATGATCTTTAAGGTCCCTTCCAAACCAAATCGTTCTATGAATCTATGATTCCAGTTTTCAAATGATGCAGAACTCTCCAGAAGGACCTGAATTAGGATCTGTAGGAAGAAAAGTGAGTAGCAAGGGAAAACTACAGGTCATAGAGGAACATACTGCAGCTATAATGGTCCCATAGTACACAGGCCAAATGGTGCAGAGCTCAAAGACAAGCATACTGTGTGTACTCCTGTTTTCCTCTAAGTACTATTTTATTTTTAGGCCTGCCTGTCACTGCCAAGGCAAATGTACCCGACAAAGGGGCAGCTTACCAAAACAAGTTACAGAACCTTCTGTTTAGCACTCTTGCAACACAGAGCAATGGTATCTAAGATTAACACTGCAGATAGGTTTACCTCGGACTCTGCGATAGTGCTTGTACTTTATTTCTCCTGTTCTAGGAAATACTTGGAATGATGCATGTATTTGAGGTAGTTAAACGTATCTGTGAAGTATCTTGCAGAGGCAAGGATAGTCCTTGTCATCTGGACTAGAGCATGGGACTGCCTGATAAACTGCCTCAGTGAGACTTGAAATGGTGCAAACTTAATGTTAACACTTTGTATAGGTACACTGAACCATTATTTCTTGAAACAGGATGCTGGGATCACACTCTCAACCCTTTTCATGGGATCTAAAGAAGCATAATTCAAAGAAGCATCTTCTGTCACACACCTGTCATGATTAACCTCAGTCTCAGAGTAGCAAAGTCTTACTTGAAGAGTAAGTTCATTCTGAGGAAGAGTTCATTTCAACCAGCTCTTTTGTGGTCATCTATAGATGCCAGCTAAACTAAACGACAGCAGAAATGTGACATTGTAGTTTTGGATGCTTAGCCCTGTAGGAACTGATCTTGCCCGTGTAAGCAGAGAAGATGGGAAATGTGGTCTGAGAAAAAATGGTCTGAGTATGAAATAAGTGAAGCCTTCTTTGTAGAAAAATGGTTGCTTTATAACTTCCTTACTAAAAAAATTCTAATGCTCTTAGAATGTTTCCTCAGACCAGTGCCACAAATGATCCAAATGACTCGGTGTCTTGCAAATTAAAGGGGGAAGTCTTTTGCTTGAGAAGTCACAGGTTTGGGAGCATTGAAGACCTTTTAGCTGTCAACTATGCTCTATTTTCTAATTGATGTTTGATGGTGGAGTTAGCTAGATAAACAAGTATTAGGATCATCAGAATTTATCCATGATTCTCTACAGTAAATCATTAATTCTAGAGAAATAGAATAGCTTATTTCAGGTGACAGCTAAGTCAGGTTAGTATTTCACATGCCTTGCATAAAATAGTAATGCTGTTGGAGCAGAGAAACAGCTTTTCTTTTGTCGAGTTATAGGGAGGTCTATACAAAATTTCATCAGTTACATTTGTAGTCCTTTTGTGTCCTGTTTCCAGAATATTTGAGCAAATCAAACTTTTCTGGAAAATTTCACTAAAACAGACCCCAAACCTCCCTGTTTGAAGAGCAAATAATAAAACTGGATACTGATTTTGTAATGCTGGAGAATCTTGTGCCCTCATCCATTCAGAAAATAGAAACAGTGCTGTATGACTTAGGTGACTGACCATAATGATATCGAAGAAAGCTTTTTCAAGGTCCATTTTGGCCTGTGTGTCCTATTAAATAGCATGACTTTGAAGTACCTTGGGCCATCCATGTAAAAGAGTTGGGTGGTTATAGACTGATTTAGCGGTATTAGGTTTTAAATGAGGAAGTAATGTCCCATGGACTTGGGGACTGCGATGAAGCTTAGCAAAGTAGCCCCTTGAGTAAAATAATATGAAATTGCTTCGGAGACCCAAGACTGAAAGACTTGAGAGATTTACCTTTCTAGGTCTCCATTCACTGCCCATTTGCATTGAGTGAATCATTTAACTATATGTTTAACTTTAAATAGGTGCCTAAATCCCATAAGAGATAGAGTACTTAAAGCAGAACACACACTTAACTGCTTTGCTGCACCACAGCCTTATTTCTTGCCCACTATTTCTATATTTTTTTGTTTGTTTGTTTATGTGGAAAGAATTCTCATATTGGATATGAACCAAACCTCTTCTATCAGCTACTTTCAGACATGTTCATTCTTCCTGTGTCCAAATCTGCTGATCATTGTGGTGGAAAATTATGTCTCTGAATGTTTGCCTGGATTAAAAAGGATGTTATTTAAAAAGTGTGGCTAATGTGATGTGGTGAATGTGATCTAGCTAATACATTTACAAGGCTGATAGAAGCAAGATGGCATATACTTTAAGAGGAGTTTATCTGGTCCAGTTAAAAACTATAGATTTTTCAAACACATTAATGGGAAGCACGAGCTGATAATGTTCAGATTTTGCATGAGAGCAAACCCAAATTTTTCAGAATATCTGGCTTTAACAAGCTGTATGAATTTGAAACTTTCAGGATATGAACCAGTATAATACTTGCTTGGTTGTGTTTTGCCATAACAGTAAGTAGGTGCTGTCAAATGATAAGTGGCAGTTTCTTTTGTGACTCACTTTTCCTGACTTGCCAGCTGGCTTATATGCTTCCCCTCAGTTGGGTGGAAATGTTTTTCACTGACTGAATTGTCAATGCTTCAAGATTTTCGGATCTGACGCTGGGGATCTTTGCAACTCATAATTTTACTAATGGGTTGTGTTAATGTACCAATTTTTAAATTCATGGGAGAAATTTATGTCACTCTTGTAGCATTTGTAAAATGATGACTTTGTTAAATGAATGTGCAATTAACCAGCTAAAAAAATAATTGTTAGAAAGACTCTTTTGGCCAGAGTATGTCACAAAACTCTCGGCTCATTTATCACCAGCTGCATCCATTAATTCAGCACTGCTTGGCACTGTCTAATGGGGGCTTCTGAAACATCACATTTTAAGTTTAATAAAATACAAAGAGCTTTAGAGCAGGAATAGGCTGATTTAAAAAACTGTTTTTCAGAAACCTGGATTACATTTTTTATAGTTTCTCCCCCCTCCTGCTGTAGACCTCCATTTATTGAACGTAGCTATATGTAAGAATTATCCAGTGGTAAATTGTAGAAATTTACAGATTGCTATTGGTGATATGGTCTGAGCACTAAGAATATCAAGTTGTTGCAGCTCTGTGCTTCTCCCAGATAATTCTGATAAAACAATTGTATCCTGTCAGTCCAACCATTTATCCCAAGGAATCATTGCTACAGCTTTGGTGTTCCATTTTCTAAAAAACATAAATTTGATCAAGTTGCTATCTTACAAGTCACTGCTAAATATTAAGCAGACAGATTTCATGCATGGTAACTTGCAACTTATTTTCCATGATCATCAGATAAGGACTGGGGTTCAAACTTAATTTGGTCCACATGATATATAACGTATATGCACAACAGAAGGAATGTTTCATTTGTTAATAAGACAAATGAAAAGAGAAAGGGAAAAGAAAAATCTTTGCTATGTAACTAAGTCAGTTGTCTAAGTTCTAAAAAGTATTGTGGTTTTTTTTTCCTTCTTCCCTTTCTCCAGTTTATCGAGGTTTCTGGACAGTTCTTATGCTCCTGGGAGTGCTCACTATTGTGGTGGCTAGTTTCTTCATCATCTGTGCAGCTCCTTTTGCCAGCCACATTCTGTACAAAGCAGGAGGAGGCTTTTTCATCATTGGCGGTGGGTATACTCTTTGTTCAGTCAAATAAAGAGTAGAAAGTTTGAGGTATTTCTTCCATTTTCGTTGACCAAAAATTACATTAATGATGGTCAAAAGGACGAAAAAGCATATGCTTCTATCCTTTGGCTTGTGGAGCACCTGACTTGGAGACGATTTTTTCCACAGTTATTTAGTCATGAAGCTATTCTAAAAGATGCTTTTGGGTTAAGATAAAAAAATCCAGGACGAATCACGGGATTATATTGCAATTTCAATCTATTTTTGTTTTAGCAGGAAAAAGAATGCATATTTAGGGATGCTGCCTTATAGGATTCTCGAGGGCTTTAACGAAAGAGAGGGGTTTTTATCAGTGATGCAAAAGGTGATTACAGTGGTCTCCAAAGAAGTTGTACGACAGAGCACATTCACATGACCAATGTAGGAGGGATGTTTTGGATGTGATTAGAGTACACAAAATAGTTGTCACATACGAGTAAGTGGGGGCTCTAAACCTCTGTGAATGAAAGGTAGCAAATAACTGGATTCCCTCCTTTTTCATAACCCACACGTATTATGGAGGATGCTGATAAAGGCAGCTCTCTGGGACTGTGTTTGGTTAACCTTGGAAGGTCTGGGGAGATGTCATACTGGTGTGTAAGACACAGTTGTGTAGGATGTAAATGATAGTATGTGCTCACTCACTGCTCTCCTTTGTATAAAGCCTGGTGAAAGGCAGCCCTGCTAGAGCAGTATTGTGTTATAGGGTAGAGCCACTCGTGTCAGAACCAAAAGGCCTGGGCTCTCTTTCTGCTTGTGTTACTGACCTGCTGACCTTGCTTATCCACTTCACCTCACAGCTCTTCATATGCAGCTAGTGATCATTATTCCCTTTTAAAGGACACTCAGTGATACTCAGTATGGCAAGTATTTTATAATATTTTTGCTGAAAAACCTCCTGCGTACTTGCATTTGATCCCTTGAGAATTACTCCTCCACACTTTTAAAAGACATACAAAAAATATTCATAGTCTGATGGAAATCTTAGGATATTTCAATGCTTTTTGTCACTAATATGCAGGGTAAGAGCCCGTGTGAGTCCTCCTTTTTTTATGCATTTGTAATCTGTAAAAATCCTTAGCTGGCACTAGAAAGTAGCAGAGGCTGTTAGAGAGGAAGAGGGCACTCAAAAGACACCAGGAACTGATGGGCAGAGGAGTGAAGCAATGTGTGTGTTATCCACTCCCTGTCACTTCATCTTCCCTCATTTAGGCAGGGGAAAGTTAGATCCTCAGGTCTGTGCTAGTCACCCTTGGCTTCCCTCAGAGGCCTGCAAGAGGCAATAACATCCATTGGCAGTAAAAAGTGTAGGCATGTTAAAGGTCTCCCCAGGTGGGGATTCATTTCATCCTGAAAGAGGGGTCTAACTGGGGCAGCTGAATGTGCTGTGCAGGAACCCTACACCTTTCTTTCTTTTACTGAGGGAATCTAGAGAGACTAAGTTTTTAGGTGTGTGAAGTTAAGAGAATTTTATTAACCCAGTGTGTGACCTTAGGCCTGTCTCTTTGCCCTTATTACCATTTGACCCTGTAGAGCAGATGTTCTTCAAGTGAAATCCTGACTTTTTACTCTGTATATATGTAGTAGCTTTCAGCTTCAGGACTGTTCTCAATCAAGGCTTCAAAGAAAAGCTGTATTATTTTTACTATTACCATTGTTGTTGCTGAAAAGCAAAGATATTTAGCAAAATCCTCCTAGGATTTGCCAGAAGGTAGATAGAACATAGAAGTCTGGAGCCATTCAGCTTGCACAAGACATTTTTTGGCTTGGGTAGAGGGACATGGTTCCTCACCAAGCTCTTCTGTGTCTACTCCCAGTCTCACCTGTAGAACAAGGCTGCTTGATGGAGGCACTTACTGTGAATATCATTATCCTTTCCAACGCTTCAGATCACCCACAAAAATATTAAAAGATAAAGTTTGTTGCTCTCAGATTAGCAACTTCCCTTATTAAGCTTTGTAACCACATTAACTACCTGAGGCTACAGGTGAAACTACAGGTGCTACACCTGTGGTGAAGAAGTGTGTATGAATCCAACCATACCACAGTCAGTGATTTGAGCGCTGCCTTTGCAGCCTCACCTCCATGTCTACAGTATCAGAGGATGGACCAAGAGCAGCTACAGTAGTGCTAACGAAGAAGCCTTGTAGTTGCTTCAAAGGTCATAGGAAAAAAAGAGAAAGCTGCAATAAATCGATCACTTAGAGCAGCCTTCAATAAAGTCCATAATTAACCTGGGCCTGTTTCTGCCTGGGTGGTGGTGAAAAGTGTCCTCTTGTACTGATGGCAAACAAGTAAGCCCCCAGGATGTATACAGAGCATTATAGAATTGCACCCTTGAGAAGAAACAAGATCAGAAGTATGACTTCTGCTTCCTGCCAAAAGAGTGAAAAAAAATTGATATTTTAATTCTAGCTCCTAGATGAGGACAAAAATCTGTCTTCAGAGGTCTGTGCCAACTCTCATAACACTTAAGTGGGATCCTCTGCAAGTACTTCAGAGTGGAATGTCAACCATACTTTTTAAATAAAGGTCACAAGAGGCCAAGGTAGGTGGTAGAATCTGTAATAAGGACAAGAACAGAAAAATGCAATTGAAAAAACCAAAAAATATGCACACACATACAAGTTTTCCTCAAGTGAGATAAAGAGTTCTAAACTTCTAGGCACAAGAAAAAAGCTCACATCATTCTTTCCAGCACCTGTTGTCTTCATGTCTGCATAGTAAAAGATTCGTGCCATAAACAGCCATTCACCATTGACAAGTGAAAGGCATTTCTATGTGGGAAGAATAAGTACTAAAGGCCAGCAAACTGCTTCTTGAATTCATAGACATTTCTAAAGGTTCTGTATTCTTTCTCCTCTGCAATATGCACAAGTGTTTGTTTGAAAGAAATTCAAAAGAATAAATGCAAAAGACAGAAAAGAGTGACCTCGGAGAAGTCCACGTCTTATCACGCTGCACAGAGCTGTGTATCAAACATGTGTGCTGTTAAAAAAAATGCAAAATGGCAAAAAAAATAGAAAGAAGGAGGAGGAGGAGGGAAGTATTTATTTGTCTTAATCTCTCTCAGGCATATTTCATGTTCTAGGAATAATTTCCCCCATCATTCCTGATTCATGCAACTGCTATTTTATTTTGCATTCACTAAAAGGCAAGGGCAAATGGACATCCGCACACTATGCAAAAGGTCTAAATGCTGAAAATGTAAAAATACATCACAGCACACATTGTTCCTAAAAATATTTGCTTCCTGACATTGTGGAGTTTTTAATTTTTTCTCTAGTCTCAGTAATTTTGCCTTGGAGCTTGGCTGCAAGAGTTCACGACATTCACAACAGATAGTCAGCGCAAGACTGCAGGAACAGATTTCCCAGGATAAATATGTACTCGGTAAACTCCTGCCTAAGTGCTTAACTCCCATGGAATCATAACGCTGTGAAAATTAGATAAAAGGAGCACTAATGAATGAAATGCTGTTGGAGGCCACAGGACATGGTCAGTTTTCACTTAGCCTGATTCTACCCGTTCAAGACATTTCTTGAACACTGAGCAATACACCTACTAATTAGCCTCCATTAGCAGATAGTGAGAACACTTAAATACTCCTTTAGTGTCTTAATTAACTAAGTAGGCTTACATATTCTCCCTTTCTTTTTCTTCTCTTTTAAAGAAGGACATTTATCTCTGCTTGACATACATTTCTGCAGCAAATTTCCATACCCAACAATTTGCCACACACAGGTATTAACAGCTTGCTGTGAAATCACCTGATGGATTTTTCACTTCCCTGAAGTCGTTTTACCACTGGCAGCAATGGCTAGCTGGTTTGCACCTACATGGTATTGGCTCCAATTTAACCACCTAGAAGGTGTTGCTTCAAACTGCCCAAAGATCAAGGGGTGCCCGTTTTTGAGATTAAAGCACCTCTGACAGAGTCTTGGTTTAATGGCAGATGCTTCTGACTAACCGGGCTACTTAGCTTTGTACCTGCCCAGGGTGCCAGAAGTCATTCCAGATGTGCAAGGCCTGTTTATACTTACCTGCTGCTGGAGGAAGGGAATACACATCAGTACTTTTTGTTAGTATTATTGCTTTGGACTAAGTTTGCCCCAACGTGGAGAATAAACAGAAGACTACAGACATTTGAAAATGCACAGGCACAGCCATCTGAAGAGGTAAATTCCAATATTCATATGGATTTTGCCATGTTATTAATGTAACTTTCCAAATCTTTGGGCTATAGTCTGTTGTGGTTTTGGGGTATTTTGATGGAAGTCTTGAAACCTTGAACAAACTTTGAGCCCTGTCAAAAAATGTAATGTCACTCCATTTATAAATTTGGCTCTGAATCTCTTTAGTTTTTACATCAGGAGTTACTAGCTCTGTTTGGTTCCAATTTCCCTGTGTTGCCTACATTATCTGTTATGATTAGCTGTTCTGTTATAGGAATCTTCTTCTCAATTTGACTTATATTTGGAGAGTCTTCAATTTAATTTCTCATTCTTTATGTCTGGCCCTAAGGTGATCCTTCTCTATGATTGTTTCACTGGTTTTATGTTTAATACAAGCACAGTACTAAAATCCATCAAAACTGAGTTTTACTTAGGTAAAATACTTTCAAAATTGAATTGATGCTTTTTAGAGTTGACTGTTGTTCATTTTTTCCAAACTTTGTTAGGAATTTGAGCCCTAGCAAAAAATTTAATCCTGGAAGTATATTTCATAGACAGGAAATGTGTCTGCCTCCTTCTTTATTTAGTTTTTCTACTTTCTTACAGCCTCATAAAAATCACAGATCCTTTGGGATTTTCAGTCACATTTTGATTATGCCTCAGGTTAACTACTTCTGCTCATTTTTGGGTGGGCTTCAAAAGGTAGTGTTCACAAGCACTGAGTTGTGAACTCTCACTTATCAGATGTTCAGGATATCCAGAATGTAAAGTTATTACATTTTGACCATAAAGCACCAACAAAAATGTCACCAGATCACCAATTTAAACTGCAGTGGCTAACCTGTCAGATTTTGCCTGAAGCAAATGAGGGAGTGATGACAAGAGTTGCTTCCTGGTAAGTGGGTAGGAAGCACAGGGAAAGGAGGTGGTGAGGCAGCATCTCAGGGTAGGGATGGGGAAAGGTAACCGTGAAAGTTTACCAGGACAGAGGGATCTGGAAGCCTGTCCATGGTTGCTTACAAAGTGTGTTCGTGGGGTTTGCCACAAGTGTCACATTTGTTCAAGGCTGTACTGCAAGTATTTAGGAGGCTGAGGAAGAGACCACAGATACCTTTGACTTACACTCTGCAGCTCTACAGCCTGTAGTCTCAAGTTTGTCAGTAAGTGTTCTCAGGAGTATGCACCTGAACATCCTGGGATAAAAACATGATGAGGTGGTATAGAAATGGTGTCTTGGTGTCTTCCAAATATTTTAATGTTGGAATAGATAGTCCAGCTGCTGTAACTGTGCTGTGACAGCTGGAGCTCAGGGAGCAAGTGGGTACAGGCTGGAGCATGCAAAAAAATGCAGACTTGTGCCCTCAGTTGTCTAGCAAATCTTCTGCCGGAGCATCTGTGCTGCAGGCTTGCATTTCTCAAGTGTCCACATTCCTCTAAAGTGAAATGAAGTATTAGGAATGCAGCTGATACTTTGGAAAGCACTTTCTTCTTATACCTCCTTCTGGTGTATAGTAACAAAGAGATTAACAAAGTTTGTAAGGACATGTGCTCCTATTACTATCATGTTGAAAAAGTCCAGAGGCCTTTGAGAGGAGTGGTTGGGAAAAGGCTGTGAATTATGTGGTGGATTAATTCCAGGAAACTATTGTGTCCAATCTGAGGTTAATACTTAAAGCCTGCTTCAGAGCTATTGTTTCATTATGATTGGGCTTTGTTCCTATATCAGGAACTTCTTCTCTAGTGTGGAGGGTTTTGAATTAAATACATCTGAATTTGCCTGCAAAATATTTGAGTAGACACCTCCGAAGATAGTATGTTCCAAACAAAGCCCTTTTCATAAGAAAAAAGGAAACAAATATAGAGAGGTGAAGACACCAGAAATATTTTCCACCCCTTTCACCTTTTCATACCTCATCCAAAAGACTGTCATAGAAACAATGTCAGAGTTTGGGAAGAAAAAGTAAATATTTTTTTCCAGCTGGTCCCATCCTCCCTCCTTCCTCCTCCCTCAGCTCCTGAATTCAAACCAGTAAACACCTGCCTGAATTTTGTCTCTAAACACACCTCTGTTTCAGTCTGCCTGGCCAAATCCAGATATATCCTTTGTTGTGGGAGTATGCCTTTCAGTGCAAATCAGAAGCAAGATGGAGACAGTGCTTTTTAAAGGAAGCCAAAGGCAAAAAATGTGCAGTGGTCGCTGACTGCGCCTTGCAGATGTGTTCTCGAGCACTGATGGGTTTCTAGGTATTACGGTAAATTCACCCCGCATTTGTCTCACAATCTGTTGTTAAAAACTGGTTGTTTCTTTTCCAGGTGTCTTGTTTTCGCTGGTAGTCGTGATGTATGTCATCTGGGTCCAGGCGATGGCTGATCTGGAAAACTACACAAACGTGAAAAAAATGGATTGTCCAGACTTTGCTGTTTATGTACGTTATGGCTGGTCTTTTATGCTGGCTCCTGTAGGAGTATTTTTTGCTTTATTAGCAGGACTGCTGTTCTTGTTGGTAGGGCGTGCCATTTATTTACACTCAGACTAGTCGTAGACTGCTGAAGGGAATGCAGGAATCCTAGTGAAACTTGGTGACAGTTGTAAACTCCAACACAATTTTATACATTATTACCCTTATGGCAATTCTAAGTGTGCAGGCAGACTTCTGGAATTTCTTCTGTTACTTGTTTAAAGATAAAGGACACAAAACTCCATACAGGAAGAAACTAACTTTAGTCCCAATTAGTTGCTTTTTGATTCTTTGGAAAGTACACACATGGTTCTCCATATTGTACTATTAGCAGCATTTTTGCAGCTTTGCAAATGAAGAAAGGCAAAAAATTTTCTGCAACCAAAAGCCCAACACGAAGTGGCCCGAATCAGCATTTTATACATTTGTCTTTTAACATTTACTTTGTACTTCTGCTTGTCAGGAATGGTACAAGGGAGAGGAGAAAACAAACATTCAAACGCAGTAATTCAATCTATCTCCTCTCCTGTTTTCCACTACTTGCCTTGGCTTTGCTACAAGCAAACATGCACTCTATAAAAATAGAGTGCAGTTGTTCATGCAGCATCCATGGGAAGAAGATGAGAAGACAATTGCCAGAAGCAGCAACCTGGTGCTAGTCCATACATGTAAAAGCTTAACTGCTTCCGTTACACATTTCTCTTTTCTGTATGCATTTGAAAGCTGTATATTTCTGTATTCTGAAATCCATGTTTGTTGCATGATTCTATAATCCAAAATGCCGTAGTTAAATCACTAGCTGAAGTTATGCCAAAATCGTACTTTGAATGACAGCATTAATATTTTAACCAAGTTTTAACCCTTTTATTTTTGAATGGAATAATTGACTCCTCCAACAAACACTTCCCTGGTTGTGTAAAATGACTTTTTTTATTAAAAAAGTTTTATTATGAAGACAACACCTAGGACATGAAAATGTATGTTTTATGTAGCCTTCATTTTCCCAGATATTAAAAATCTCTATTATAGACCAAATCCAACTTGTCTACTAGTCATCCCAGGGAAAGGAATGAGCCCAGATAAGGGATCAAGGGGCATGGATTTTGTTCTGTATTTTAGGACTGGCTGATTCTCTGTGTGTGTGTGCATGCGTGCGTGCATATGTTTGGAAGATGGGGAGAGAATGGGACTGTATGCATGGTATGGAAAAGATGGGGTGGAGTTTTAACAATGGCGAAACTTTGTCTGGCGTTGGGCCCAAGCTGAAATTAAACCCATCTGCAAGTGTGCTGGTTTTCACTTTGTAACTCAATGCAGAATAGTTTGGGACTGATGGGGTAAAGTAAAGACTGCATGTTGGTTTCTTCTTGTTCATAATGCTTAATTCCACAGCTGTTACGAATACTGAAAGCATCACTAAAAGGCAGGAAAGGAATGCCCACCTAGGAGATGTGGTGGGCCAGATTGGATGTTGCTTCCATTTCAGGAGCTTTTGTGATTGGAAGCTTTCCAGCCTTCCTGCTACTTATTTATTTTTTCCATCATCAAGATTAGCTTTATGAATTATAGAACAGGAAGACAACAAGAGTGGGGGGTAGGGGAGCTGGGACTATGAGGTTTGGAATAATTACCAAATCACAAAAATATTTTTATTGCAGCTAACATGGTGTTTTTAATTACGGTGTCAGAGTATGATGGGTGAATTTTAACCAAATATTCATAAGCATATATATGAACTCCATAGAAATGATAGCCATCCGGAGAACATTAGGGTTACACCATAATGCCTTTGGTTAGCCAGGAAATGCTGAAATTAACCCTGCCCCTTGTGCATGTGGTATTATATTCCTGCCCTTAATTACACAATCACATACTGTTTCTCAAATAATACAGTCTGTTGGTATTTACCCTCTTTACAGTCTAGGATACTCACTGGTAATTGTGGAGGTAAATTCAATAATCAGGAGTTATTTGACTAGGTACCCCCCTAAACCCTGTCTGCTTCTCTGCAGGGGAGAGCCCTTCTCCACAAGAGCTTAGAGGGGGCAATAAGCTTGAGCCACTTTCTTGCAATTTTTAGGAGCTGGAGGAATTGAGAGGTACCTCCGAGCTGGACTTCTTCCAGCAAACCTAACCATGTGTGCAGCAGCAACTAATAAACTCTGCAAGGAATGAGCCAAAGGCTCCCGTGGAGCCCTTAATTCAGCCCATGTGCATCTTCAGAACTGTCTCCATTATGCAGCTAAATTAGTTACACTCTTGTGTGTGAGGCAGCCTCTCTTGGAGGCAACCCTTTAGGTCAGAATGTGGACATAATGGCTGTTGAGGATCCAAGGTGTTTCTGTGGGTTGCCTTAGAAACTTCAGGGAAGCCTTTCTGGTGTCAGTAGAAATTGCTTGTGTATTTGCAAATTCTTCACTCAAACTCACGCTTGTGGCAATAGTCAGTAGCTCTATCAATTTGCTTTAATTGGATACCACCTTCTTCTCCTAATGGCAGAACTGAGGGTCAGGTTCTTTCTGAAATGGCGGGGACAGGTTGCACGGTCCCTCTAGAATACATACGCAGGTAAGCAGGTGATATGTAATACCTAGCTGCTGCAGACCAGGGAATGGTGTTGAGGGTGGTGGGGAGGCATTTCTGTATGGATATCATCTGAACGCACAGTCTAACTCTTGTTCTTCTGATTCCAGTAAAGAACCATGTGCAGGTTTGTAAGAACGCGGGGAAGACAGGCCAGCTAAGGAGACTTGCTGCATGGCATTCTTCCAGAGAACGCTTTTTGTCTAGAAAATCCTTGGCGGCGATGCAGGGATTTTCATGATTAGAGCTAACTAAAAGATTGTAAAGGGGATTAAATACTGTAATCAAAATATTCTGTGAAATTGGCCAAAGAACTGTCTTCCTATAGGGTTTTGGGTTTTGGTTTTGTTGTTTTTTTTAGTTTTTTTTTTTGGGTTTTTTTTTTAATAATTGCCTGCCTGGCTTAATAGCCTGTGATCATATTGGAAGTAAAGAGATGTGGGTTTTTTTAAGCAACATGTTTGGAAAAGTGATGGTAAAAGGAGCAGGTAGGTAGGAAGCATTTTCTGATGACTTTCAATCTGACGATCATCTGCTTGTCCAGTGCAAACATGGCAAAGACCGTGACTGCCCATAGAGGAGGCAGCAAGAAAACAAGGGGATTGAAGTAAGCAAGGAGGGAGAGAAAGGAGGGAAGGTGTCCCTCTGTGATGTCCTCTGCCAGCCCGCTGTGCAGCTGTTGTGGATTCCTGGGGGACGCGCTGACACAACACGGCAAAAGGCAGCTGCGGACAAAAACAGTCAGAAAAGGAGTTGCCCCTGGTTTATCCTTGTTACTCACTGGGGTAGCTGCTGGAGTTTACCCCAGAGCTGACCTTCATGAAATATGTGGCTGTTTATTGACATGTACATTAGTGAGGTAAAGCAGTGTTCTCCTTTGGGGAAAAGCAAAATAAAGCCAGCTTTATTTCTCCGCAGGGCACTTAGCTGCTGCAACTAAGACTATCCTCTATAGTGTGCTAGGAAACAGCTAGTGGGACAATTGTAAGTAATGTCTGTATTGCTGTCCCCATTCTTGCAAAATCCTAACTTTCTGCAAAATATGTTGTACTTATTATCTTGAAAGAAGTCATACTGAACCTCAGAAATGAGGCTATTTGCCTTCTGATGAAGCAGCTGGCTTTTACTCGGGCTCTCCTGTACCTATCTGTCCTTTCAGCAATGAGATTTCCAGGCAGTGAAGACTGGGTAAAGTATGTTCACATGTTAATTCTGCTGTGCTAACTTAGAGTCTGGATGGATGCTGCTGAAGTTGGTGGAGACACTGAAATTGAAAACAGAAGTTGGTCATCTATAATCAAAAGTGACAAAAGGGATGAAGACTCACAAGTATTTACAGTACCACTGTTCCCTCCCATCTCTTACTCCCATTACCAGCTTAAACTGGTCTGCCTTTCTAGTCCACAATGTGGCACATCTACCACATATTGATAATAGGGGTTGGGAGAGCCATTTGACCTGAAAGTAAGAAGGAATGGAGGGTTGGCAGCATCTCCTGTATTAGGCACCGCCAAACTCTGCACTTGATTTTTCCCTCTATCTCAAAGAGCCCAGAGGGGCCTCACAAAGTGCTGCAAGGCTTTGCATTTTGCTGAGGATAAGGAGAGGTCCTGGATCAGAAGTTGCTTTGTGTTATTTGCCATAGATCCGTTCTTTATCTGTTCCTAAAAACTGCCAAGGAGCCTCTGCATAGGGAAGGTGCCTTCCACACTGGGAGGCAGCCACTCTGAACTGGGTTGCAGCAAGGGGATGTTCTCAGCAGTGGTACTTCACATTTGGCACACTGTTTTCCCTCTCAACCTTGTGCTTGGGTGCTCAAGGAGATGTTCTCTGAAATGACCTGCACGCGATTCAGGTTTTAATCCAGTTAAGAAAAAGACCTTAAATTAATGCATCTTTAAGATGGAAACGCATTTAAAGCAGAAAGAAACCCAGAAAGATAATGAAAAACGTTCCCCCCTCCTTTTCTATACCACGTCAGATTGACTTATCCTCTGTTATGTGGCTTTACTTTGAAACAGATCATTCTCATTGCAACACGTTTAATGCTGCCAGCCACCACATGGTTATTTGGCAGCTATTTAAAGCTCGGATCATATTACTCTGTCGCAGTGCTAGGCACCCATGCTCCAACTGGTATACAACTGATCTAAAGAGAAATCAGCTTCAGGTTTTGTTCTCTGAAATTAAATGTGACGGCATGATCTCTATGATCCTTTTTTCCCCTTTTCTCCCTTTTTTTTTTTTCTTCTTTTTTTTTTTTTTTTTTTTCTTTATATGCATTTTTTCTTTTTTGAAAAGCGTTTTTCTAATCCCACAGGGGAAATTCAGTTAGGTTGTCAGCCTGATATAGTGTATTATCAGACGCGTTAGCTTTTCCTCCCTCTTACATTTGCTTAAGAGCTTATAAACCACAGAGAATAAAAAGTGCTAAATAGAATGAAATGACCTGTCAAGGGTAGATATAGTATTTGTGAATGACTTAAAAAAATTCCACCGGCTTCAAGCACTCCAGTCTCACTGACTGTCTGTGCTATCTTGAAATTTGGCTTCTCTCTTTTCTCCCCCAAGTAAAGGGCTTTGATGGTCATTGATCTTTGATGATTGCTTCTTGAAAAGGACTAATTTTGCCTTTCCATATTCAGTCCAGGATGAGATTTTGTAGCAGGAGAGGATGCCATTATGAGATTCGAAAGAGATTTGAATCCTGCTTTTAATATAATGAGCCTAATCTTGAATTTTACAAAACATTGAACAAAGTCAAGACAGGCGACTCCCAAGAAGAATTAACCAATAAATACTTTACACTGCAGAGAATTTAATTATTTTATTACTGGAGAATAGGGGAATTTTCCATAGGAAATAAAGTGACTGATCTTTTACCCAGGTCATTGTTAACCCTGATAGATGCATTAAATTGAGGAGCTGGTGTGATCAGCTGGCATTTAATCTCTCTCAGGAAATATGGCATAGTGCTTACCCAGAAACTCCAGTGGGTATTGATTAGGAAATTGAAGTTTCATATGAAACCCTTCTTTCATTCATTTCTTTTAAAGTCCCATCCCTGTCGTTCATCATCGTGTCCCATCCCATCCTGCCCCCAGCAATTACGTCAAAACCTTTCCAGGGCTTAAAGCTTTGCCCTGAACTTTAAATAGCAACTTGCTAGTCAAAGCAATATGAAGAGCATATTCCTATATGTTCCAGGACTGGTGCTAAGGTTGTAGCGTAACTTGTTCCTTTGGCATGTACATCACATAATCCTGTACAATGGCACCCTTTCAGCCTTGCTGGAGAAGCAGGCTTTAGGGAGGGAAGTGTTAAGGCTCCCTAGGAGCACCGCATGCTTCAAGGCACTGGTGTGCTGCTGCCATGCACATGGCAGTCCCAGATATACCTGGTGCTGAGATGAGCCTGCACAGCTATGTGGCTGCTCTGGGACCCACACCAGGGTCCAGACGTGGGAGGATACAGCTAAAAAAGTAGTCTATGTAGCAACATAGTATGGACGTACCAACTAGGTGCTAAACTTTAGCTTCAGTACTGGATTCTGCCAGAGGTTGTTGACTATGCTGTGATGTGCAAGACAGAGCTGGTCAAAGAGAGAGAAGGAACTACAGCCTGTGGACTATGCTCTCTGCCTTACTCACAGAAACAAGTGCCAGCGTGCCAGTACCGTGGTCCCATCACGTAGCTCCCAAATGCCTGTTTTGTTCTTGAAGATGCACAATACACCATTAATTCAAGGGTTTCCCAAATGTTACCTGTATCTGAGGAAATGAGCCTGGTGGGATTCAGTGGTATGTGTAGGTTGTGGCTTTTCAGCTGGATTGATACAGTACTGTACAGAAGCTGTGCAGAGCTTCATTTTTCCTTGGAAGATGTGTCTGATAGACCACAGACTCCGTATCTACAGAGAATGCAATCCACAGGAGGCACTTGCTTCCAGTCATTATCAGAAAAAAAAAAAAAAGTCTAGCCTGATAAAAAAGCCCCTCAAACAACTCTTATCAGCTTAGTTTTTCTGGCTCTAATGAAATCTTAGTAGTACCTTACTGTACGAACACTCCCATAGAAATCTGTCACAAGGCAGTGACGTACATGCTCAAAAGACAGGATGGTGACAGCTGGTTCTAGTACATGAGACCCTCTTATAGCTCTAACCTGTGATTCACCCAGTAGGAAAATATTTGGATAACCTTTCGGCAGTGCAAAGCATTACTTTTTAATTCAGAAGTATGGGAATATTAAGTAATTATATTCCAATTATTAATTGCTATAAAAAGGCATGTCTGACATTTTTTCTCAGCAGAAAAGAACCCCAATAAATTCTATGCATATTTCAATAACAATGAAATAACCTTCAGATTGCCCTTGGTAATCTGTGCCCAGTGAAACGAGCACATGCCTTGAAGACTCTGCATGAATCAACTATGGGCTGTTTAATTTAATAAGGAGCTTCTGCACTCAGAGAGGGAGGAAATTCATGAACTAGAGACACCAAAGTAGAAGCTCCAGTTAGAAGCTATTGCCCTACATCTTGATATCATACTCTTTGATGCTCTTTTACGCTTGGGTTATTTGGTCAGATCCTTATTCCAGCACAAGCACACTGTCTGCTCGGTTATCGCCCGTATGTCTAGACACAGGGATACCTTTAGATGCAAAAGTGTCTAAAACCTGCTTAATGACAGAGAAAGATGGGGCTCTGAGAGAGCGATTTAACAAAAAGCATTGGGCCCGTGCCAGCTTTTCAATACGTCCGGATGCTGCTGCTGAAGAACGCCAAAGGTGTGGTTTTAAAGTTTGGAAAAGGACACTTGTACTACGCGAGTTGCTGAAGTACCTGTTCTGCCAGCATGAGACAAGCAGTTGGCAAAAACAAACCCTCACCCTCACGAGACGTGGGATGCCCGCCAACTGCTTTCGCTGTGAACGAAGAACAGCAGCCTGCCCTGTGCGGGTAGAGATTCGTATTGGCTGTTCAGTTTAAGAGGGAACACAGGTAATAGCCATGTCACCCCCGGGCAAGCCATAACCCACACGTTGCGTGCAGGATGGAAACACTTTCGGCTGATGCTTACATCTGCCAGCCCGCTGCTGCTCACGTGTAAAAGCGGGCGGGAGGAAATCCACGACAACATTTTTGGAGTGGGGCTGCTGGGGCCAGGGTTGCGTTGCTGTGGTGAGGCCTGCCCCACAGCAAGGGGCAGGCCGGGCTAAGGCAGAGCCACGGGGTTTCCAGCAGAGCCCTGGGGCAGGGGGGCTGAAGCGCGGGAGAAGTGCGGGAGAAGTGCGGGAGCGGTGCGGGCCGGGCTGCGGGAGCGGTGCGGGCTGCCGGGGCCTGCAAGGCGGGCGGCGGCCACCGGGGGGCTTCATTTCCCCTCGAAAGGAGCTGTGCCGGGAGCTGCTTCCAGAGAAAGCGGCTTGTTAGCGCTAATGAGAGCCTGGCTTTTCTCCTCCCGCCGCCGAGCATTTGCTGTTAGCTCAGGTTTTATCCATTTAAAGGCATCTCGGCCTCCCTGTTTATCTTGGGGGTTTCAAATCTGTCAGCTTTCACAGGGTCGAGGCTAATACACTTCAGCACGTTTTACCCTTCGTGGGAGCCTTGCGTTACCTTAATAACAACAAAGGCCGTTTCTGGGGCAGGACAGCCCCAAATGTTGTGCTAAAAGCTCTTTACAGCCTACCAGGCTCCTGCTCCCGCAGTGCTGCTCTACTTTTGGCTATGACGGGTGCTTCAATAATTTCTTGCTTAAATAATTAGCTGTGAGAGTACTACATATTAATAACTATAATACATGGGGTTTCTTAAAGGCTTATATTCATTCATAAGATCTCAAAGTGCTTTTTAAATGAGGTCAGCACAATTAACCCTATCGAACCGCTGCTGTGAAGGATTTCCAGACGTGCTCATAACTGATGCTGTCACTGTGCATCAGCTGGGCAAATGGTCCTGTTTCTAACACCTTTAAGCCAGGGCTGGAACGAAAACCAAAACAGCAGGAAGCCCCCATATTAGACAAGGGTTTTGGTCACAGAAGCTGCTGCTGCTGCTGCCTTGAAAGGAGGAAGAAAACAGCCTGGAAGCATTTGGAAACTGCCCTGCTGTGGTTAAAATGGTTGGGGATCACTGAAAAGCTGAAATGAGGAGAAGCAGCGATTGGCAAAAACTGGAAGAGGGAGCGGTGAGGAGGAGAGAGAAGTTTCTTAAGTAACACGTAGTTAAGAGAGTTGTCACAGTTTTTGAAATAGGCTCCTGCCCTTCCTCGAAGAAGAATGTTCCCAGTGATCTGGAAGAGTGAGGGGGCTAAAGCCCTAAAAGGAGGCCTCCAATTTTAGAAATGTCTCTCCTCTCCATAATCCCTCCACTTTTATAACATTTTATACGTATGACATTATACAAACCGCGTAACTGACAAATCCTCCATTTGCATTAGATTTAAGTGGCTTCCCTCCCATCACTCTTCACAGTTAAAAATACATTACAGAAATTACTATCCTGCCTAGGAAAATGTGTGATGACTCCGGTGTCTGTCGTTTATTTCTAAAACATTTTGGCACTTTTCTTGCCAGGTTGTCTTTTCCCTTCAGCTTCAAGTGGGGGAAAGGCAAGTGCAGGGTCAGGGCAAGATTTTTCAATTTCCTTGGTTATTGCATGCATGCACTGCAGCCCACATGTCAGGCAAGAAGGGATCTAAACGCTGAGCAGGAGGAGTTGAAATCCTCAGGAGGAAAGGAGAATAGAAAGCATAGAGAAGCCACAATTCAGGCTTCCATCAGAATGGCTGTATTGAATCGGACCAAAGGTATAGGCCTAGGGTCTTATCTTCCTAAAGTGGCCAATATTTGCAGAAAGACTGTCAGCAAACAGCCAGTGTAACGTGACCTCTCCTCTCGCGCGACCTTTCAGCTTTTGCAAAAGGGACAAATTGACCCCTGTTTTCACCTCCTTGCCACATGAGGTAAATTTGGCCCTCTGCATCCAAACAACCCCCCCGATCTTCCTTCCTTTCTCCTGCAGGCCTGACGTTCCAGCACCGCTTCGGTGGGGCTGCTCTCGTGAGGCATTTCTGAGCATTAATCACGCCGCAGAGATCCGTTTTCCCTCTGATAAGAGCCCAGCTCAATCTGCAAGGAAAGGAGAGGAATCAATCTGCCTGATTGCCGTAGACCCTTCATTTTGCACTCCGCAGCCCCTTGACAAGTGGAGCAGCGGGGGAGTCTCCGCTCAGTTGCTCCCAGCAGGTGTCACTATGGAATGGGAAAATGCAATTCCAGGGTGGGGAAAGGAGCCTGGCTGCAGGCAGAGAGCATCCTTCTGACACTGCCGCCCGAGCTATCACACTGCTGTGTCCGAGAAACTTTCATAATTAGATCTGAAACAGCTCTGCTGCCACCCTCTGCTTCCCTCCGTTTCTCCCCTCCATTGCAACGACCCTAATAGTGGCTCGGAGAGGTTTTCTGATTTTTTTAAAACATTGCTTAGCAATGAGTGAAGAGACGCCCATCTTCATGGATCACTACCCTGCGTGGTAACACAGCCCAATAATGTGTAAAGTTTCCAGAACTGTTGGTAATTACTGATAAGCCCAGTTCAGCTCTCAGCTACATACAAAGCTGGGTAAACAATGAGAGGAAAAAATTAATTAGAGCCTGTGTTTGCTAAAGCTGGCTAGCGATTCCATCTGATCACGTTCCTGCTCCTTTTATTCCCTTTGCACAAACATTTGGGTGGTCAGGTTGTGCTGGCACCTAGGTGTGCGGGAGGAGCTTTTGTCTCTGCAAATAATACATGTCTCCCAGGGCATGGGCCCTTCTGGTGCTTGCCCATGCTCTACTCTTGTTTGCAGCTGGGAAGGGGTTTGGAGGCCTGGGGAGGCAGAGGTTAAATGGTCACCTCTCCCAAGCAATACCAGGAGTTTTATATATCAGCAAAAGCCATGGGGGAATAGGGAAGAGAGGAAAACTGGGAATGCGAGACAATGGGAAGGACACTCACCTGGAGACGTTGTGCATGTGTTTTGAGCCCAGACTACTCTAGTGCAGTTTGTCTGCTGTGACAGTAAGCACAGCCCACGTGAAGAGGCAGAGGGGAATCAACACCTCAGAGAAAGCTCCTTTTAGGCATGCTCCGGGCATGCTGGTGATATAAACATTGAGCTTGATTTGGATTGCCCCTCTTACTGTGAAAATTGGCATGGGCCCAGTTCTTAGAGTTTTATCCCAGCCAAATGGAAAAGCTCGATGAGTACTACAGGGCAGTCTGAACACTGCATAGGTCACTTTTACCTCCCCTGGTCCTCATCAGGGACTCGGGTGCCTTTTGTCTGTTCCAGAGGACTGAGGGTCTCAGAGGGTGTCACCAGGGCTCTAAAAAGCATGTTCTCCTTTGTGATTGATTCAGCCTCCTCACTACTGTAAATCTGATTTACTAATGTCAAAGTTAGCCCAGACGTGGTAGTCAGATCAGATGACCTCCAAATGTCCCTTTCAAGTGAAATAACTCCATAATTCTATGACTACAGGGTCTCATTTACTTAGCCATGTCCTTGAGTAGTGCTCTTATGTTTTCTGCAAGCCATTTACCAATGTTATGTGCGGTGTCAGAGTCTGCTCTTCCATTCTGCCATTCTCAGAGATCAGGAAGGCTGAATGTGACATGTCCTCAACCAATTCTGAATCCGATATATGTCTTTCCCTTTCCTTCAGTCTGGGACAGACTCAGATAATTTTGCAGGGGAGGGCCATGACTGGTGAAAGGTGAACAGGGAAAGTGCTCAGTGCCCTCAGCATCATCTTCTGACATGCTCTGTTCCCTTTGTACTTTTTCCTTTATGTACTTTGTCAGAGCCAGTGCCTCAGAGATTTTTTTCAGATTCAGCTCCAAATTGTAGAAACCAGGTCAGGATGATGGCTTGATGTTTTGCTGAACAGTTTGGTGAGACCTGGCATCTGCTTAGACTCATGATTTGATTCTCCTCTTGTGAAGAAATGCTTGGCAGATGGATCCATAAAATCCTGCTCTTAACTGCACCCCTTTTATTGGTGGTGTTCGTGCCCTAGTGCGTAAAGCTGTGTTTTATGGGGTTCTGGGAAAGGCTCAGATCAAAGCTAATGTGATTTATCCATGATACTTGTATCAAGAAGCGCAGTTCAAGAGATAGGAAATCATTTATAAAGACAGTCAGGCTTCACATATCCTTTCCTGTACTTTATACAGAATTGGGACCACAAAAAGAAGGGCTCTGAGCAGATGCCTAATACCGGTCTCTCCTTTTTCACCCCAGCACATTGGACAACATTCACCACATCTGACTTAGCCTGCAGGGTCTCCCCTTGGCCTCCAACCACAAGCATCTGCCCTGGCAGTTTGCTTCTAAACCAAACTCGGACTGTGTGGGTTTAATTAAATTCTCCCCTTCCCCTATTTGCGCTACCATTAGGGAAAAAAAATTAAAAAAATCATCCCTATGCTCTAATTCTTGTTTATTCTGAACACATTTGCTGGAGGTAAGCCATTCTAATTAAACTGCAAACTTCTTTTGTAGAGAGCTCAGATGTTGTTGAAATCGATGTCAAGCGTAACCCAAGTCTGTATCATTTGTACTGATCTTTCTAAACTCCACTGGCATAGGGAAGGAGTAGCAAAAAAAACCCCACCGAAACCCAAACCCAAGGCTCCAGATGTATTTACTGTTGCACTTTGGCTGTCCCCAGGGTCTCTGTGGAATTTACAAAACCAGGAGCAGAGCCTGATGCAGGGCGTCAGCTGGCAAATGTGGGTGGTACTCGGGTGCCAGATACAAATTCATTTAGAAATGCAGCTGAGAAGGAAACCTCCTCCCATACCCAGCACGGCCCTTGCAAGTCAGGGCTCAAATTTGGTACCACGAAGCGAGCAAGTGCTCTGCAAATTGTTCCCCATGTGTCGGTTACAGAGGTGATGCTACTTTAACCTACGTAGTTGCACCAGTTATCCAGCAGAAGACCCTGAGAGACTTTGCTAGTGGTGTGGGAGGGTCTGGGACATCAGCCAGCCGAGCTGCGTACACTTGCTCATACTCAATTAGCAGGTTCAGGCTGTGGGTGTAATCCACGCTGCCTCAGTGCCAAGCCGCCAGTTGCCCTCGGCAGCTAATAATACAGAACTGCAAAGTACACTTAATTAAGTAGGTGCAATTTATTCCATTGTACGTTCCCTACATACAAACTGCTGTGTAGGTTTCTGCTCGCGTTGTAGGATGTTGCTCCCAGTGTTGTCCCTCGCGGTCGTGATCTCAGGTGCTGGTTCCTTCTCACGTGCTCTGTGTGGGACCGTGGCCTGCACCCAGGGTTGTGGATGCCATGACTGGCACCAGAATTGTTAAGTCTTTTTTTGAACTGATGTCTTGGATAGTCTTGGGCTCCGGACTTGCGATGGTTTTTCTTTGGCTATCTTTGCCAGCTCTTACCTCCTAAATTGGGATCCCAAAGAAGATCTACCTTCAGAGTTCATTGCTGAGGGAAAACAAGTGCGGAGGGCAGGGGACAGGATGAGAAAGGTCACTTTTCCAGGTTTTCCAGGATTTCTGTGAAGTCTTCATGTCAGTTGCTCATGGTCATCCCCACCAGCGTTCCTTCGATGCACTGAAACAGCACACAGGAGGCTACTGCAGGGATTCTGGGTCAACTATGGTCATGCACAGAGGCAGAGAGCTGTGACGTGTATGTACAGAGGATGTATGGGAAACGCTTTACAAAATGGAAAGGGGATTGTTTTATAAGCTGCCAGCTCCCTTTCAGAGAGAAACTTTTATTAGGCTGCGTATCTTGTTTTTTGAAGGCTGATTTGTTACAACTGCATTGTTAGTTATGGGGTGAAGAAGGAAGCAGTGAAACTTTATAAGGACACCAAAGATCATTAAAGAAAAAACAAACCCAAAACAACACGCAAGTTATGAGTGATTAAGAGTAATCTGGGGGCTATTGTATGAATGGAACCTTGCTTTCTCCTCTGTCCCTGCTTGCTGCAGTGAGGTTTTGGCAGCATGTGCCATTAGTCTGGGTCAAGATGAAATAGCCATTTGGTTTTGAGGAGGAATCAAACATTTTTACAGTGCATCTCATCTTAGTCAAGGTGTTATTCTTGGGTTGCAAAGAAAGCTTTGCTACCACAATGTAAATGAGGTGCAAGTCCACTGAAGTAAACCCAGACCAGGCTAAGCAGAGAACAGAAAACAGTACCACATGTTTCTTTTGAAAAGAAAGAAAGAAAAAAAACAACAAACAAAACAAACAACAAAAAAGCTGGAAGAGACAGTGAAAGATAAAGATGTATTTGAATGATCTGGTAATTATATGTACACCAAGAGCCATTCATTCATTTATCTATTCTTCCTTTGCCAGCATTGGCGAGCAGGCAGAAACAAAACTCTTCCAACCTTCTCTGTCATTTGCTGCTTCTTTCATCTGCTTTCCAGTTGTGAAATCAAACACTTAGATCTTCCTCCACTATGCAGATTTGTAAGGTATCTGTTATATTTCCTTCCTTGAGTTGGCTTCCAGTTCACAGGGCTGTGGATGGGCCCAATACAAAACGTTAAAGGACTGGTCCGTAAAACTGAATTATTACTCTCAGGAGAAAATAGAAGGCCATGAATCCTGCATGCTGGGAGTGCCACTTACAGTGACAGGGAAGACATCTAGGTGTTAGGGAAGGCTGATGGACATGTAATGGACATATCTCTGTGCCACTTACATACCACTGATCAAGGGATAATTGCCTTAGACACACATTTTGGATGTACAGGAAGGCAAAGTGTCTGCCCCCAACAGTCTACAGTTTGGCTTAGAACAAAACAAACAGTTAGGAGGGGAAAGAACGAGAATTGGGAGAGTGGTAATAAGATCACACAGTAAGTAACTGCCTACATGCACAATTAGGCAGTTCCAAGCCATTTTGAAGTGGAGTTGTGTGAATAATTGATTTTTCAGTTCACCGGTCAAACGGAAGGAAAAACCCATTCATTTTGGATGGACCTGAAACATAAAATTTTATTGGATTTCTTGGCAAAATGAAAAAAAAAAAAAAGTTTAAAAAAGTGATTTGGGGTTGAAGTCAAAGTTAATGGCTCGTTTAGTTGGGGGAACTGAAATACTCATTAAGGGCATTTTTAATTTAGAGAACTTTAAAAATAATAGCTTTTGAACAAAACATTGAAATATTGTGAAAATATGAACATAATTTATCTTTTTTGAAATAATCTTTTTTTTTTTCCCAGTCAAAATTATTAACCAAATCAAGCCAAAGTCAGGAACAATTTTGACCTATTATGTTTGCCTAGTACCTAATGATTCTGGTTCCCCCTGTCCTTCCCTCTTGCTTTTTTAGGACAGTGCATTTGTTGGAAGAAAGTTTGCAAACAAAGTCTGAGGCGAATGAGAATTTGATTTTTAAATGAGGAATTTTAACTAACTTCTATTGGAGACAAAGCTCGTAACTCTAAATCCATTTCTCTGTTATAAAGCTAAGATTTCAGAGAAAATATTAAAATGAAAAAAAAAATTTTAAGGTAGTATGCAAATAAGGCTTGACAAATGAAGATAGTAGTTATTCTTAACCAGTCCGTCCCAACTGCTACTGGTAAAAAGGCTAATTACTAGTTCTGAGAAATAAACTGGAATAAAATAATATGCAGTGTTAGAATATTCAGATAAGTGTCATGGATTGACACTGGAGTTAGAAAGTAATTATTCGTGCAGCAAACTGATGGTAACTGTGGCTGCAGAAGGCCACTCAGGGGTCCTGTGTGGAGCTGAGGATGGGTGAGATTGGTGACTGGTCACTCTGGCTGTCCGTGTGTCAGCTCCCAGAGCTGGATCTCTCATTTTCACTCACTAGGGAAAAGCTACTATGCCTCCCATGAGCTGTGCTTTCAAGCTCGTTCTTCTTTCTGCAGCAGTTCAAAGATCAAAGAAGGAGCAGAGCCCAGGAACCCGAAAGACACCCATTGCCTCAGCCCTGGAGCGGGGTACCTGGCAAAGGAATAGGATTTAGTGATTGGTTTGGTTTGTAGCTGGTTCCTTACTCCCAGCCTCTTAATTTTCCTCATATTGAAAATACTTCCTCTCTTAAAAATACCATATATTCTTTATTGGTCCTCTCTGCTCTATTTCTGCACTTCATACTTTATATACACTTGAAAATTCCTCAGTGGGTTACTACACCTTGCATTTTTTGAGTAACTTTGAGCAAGAAAAGGAAAGAAATTGTCTAATGTGACCACTCTTCCCACATCCATCTCAGCACCACCAACCTGGTGTATTTGGTGCACGGGGCATCTGGCAGGGTTGGGGAGGAGAGATCTTTGCTTGCAGGGAACTGTATCAACCTCTCCTCACGTGGACTCAGCACAAGAGCACAGGCACTTATTTATGTCTCTGAAGCCTAAGCAGCTGTTCAGAATGAAGACACCTTGATCCAGTTAGGTTACGGAAAATAATGGGCACTATACATGCACTTTGATACTGTTGCTTTTCTTTTGATTTGTCTGAAAGCCTCTCGCTCTCTGTCTCTCCTCTCCTTACTGTCATTTCCCTTTTTTCTCTTTCCATTCCCATTTCAAACCTGACTTAAAGAGTTTATGAAGGAGAACCAGGCCTCAGCACAGCCATTGATCTTAAGGGGAGTGGGTTTCTGCCCATATCACTCCCTCCTTTGGGTGCTGCTGAAGCAACCAGACGATACATTTATTTTATATTAAAACTTTATTAGGGACAACAACCTTGCTTTTCTTTATATGTTCTCTATTTTCTTCTCCAGAAAAATGGAAAGAAACAGTCACACTGATATGTATTCACTGAGTAATTATTAATGAAAAAAAGAACATCGTCACTACCAATCATGACCACACTCTGATATTCTTTGCAGGTCTTATCTCTACTTCTGTGGATCTCTGTGAAAAAAAAAAAGCGAAAAAAAAAAAGCAAAAAAAAAAAAAGCCAAAAAAAAAAGCCTTCTCGTGGTGTATAAAGAAATGGAAACCTGTTTATTTATGACTGGATAAGAATGAGCTGCCTCATTAATGTGGTATAAAATGGGTATAATTCAACTTTCCATACAATCCTCTGTGACGTGTTGACAGGTGCTGTCATGCACTATCACTTTTAGGTTATTGCACTCTAATAGACTACAATTATAGCTCATTTAATATGATATGACAGTGGGGAAGCTTGTGTGAGGTTACAAGCAGTTACAAGCTGGTAGCAATGGGTACAGCTACAGGTAAATAGTGCAGGGGGGAAATCCCCTTTCCAGCACCACGGGGCCCACTTCTCTGTGGCTACAGGTCTTACACATGCAGTTCTTGCAGTGAAACATTTGTGCCTAGCCACTTCCTCACATTTTCTCTTATTTTCCCCACAAACGCCAATATTACTACTTTCAGTAGTGCCTCCTGATGTTGCTCCAACAGTCAAAACCACAGCAGGGGGTGGAGTAGGCTTGAAGAAAAGCCGAAGCTGTAAGTAGCGAAAGATTTATAACAGTTGGCAGCCCAACATCTCATCTCACACAAACAACTCGGTTTCTTTTGGCGGCCTGCTGTGCCACTAACAAGGCAGGCTACGAAATTCACCCACTGGGTGACGGGGGAAGGCAGCGCAAGGAAAACGCCAATGTTGTTTTCGTGTGGTAGGAGAGTGGTGGAAAAGTTGGCCCCTGCGCTTTGGTTTCACTCATTAAAGGGGAAAACTGAAGAACTGATGCTGGATAGAAATATGTCTCACTGGTTACAAAAAATTAAAAGAAAAAGTCCACTCAGGGAGGTTAAAGATTTCTCAAACAAGTTTGCAACCTGAGCGTTGCAGGGTTTCATGGGGACGAGATTCCCGCTGCGGCCATGTAGGTGGTATTATAAGCCAAAAAGATGTCAGCTAGTCTGTATTTTGGCTAAGCTGTCTACTAAAGTGGGCGGCGTTGCTACTTTCTTGCTTAAAGTGAATTTCAGATATTGTTTTAAATGCTGAGGTTGTAGCTGTGCTTGCACAGGGAGCAACTGTAGGGTATACTCCTTCTGGGAACTGCCACGCACTTTAATTCAAGGCTTTATATATAAAAACCTAGAAGCTGACTCTACACGATGTTTTCAGAAACCCAGCTTTCTGGCCCGTGCAGCCGTGGTGCCTCGACAGCTGGGTGATGCCATATGGGTCAGGATGCCTCTTCTCCGTTTCACGCATCCACGGAGCCGGAGTAACGCTCCTCAACCGGCTGGTAATGAAACATCTCCTTTGCATTACAAAGAACGCGCTTGGTCGCTGAAACTTTTTCCCCATCAGCAGCAATCACACGCTTGGCATACCTACTGGAAGAGTACACACGCAGCCTCCTTTGCTCTTCCTCAGCAGCACAGAAGGCTCAGCCTGGTGAGCTGTCACCTTCCTCCCTCCCTTCCTGAGCAGCCGCCTCTCTCCTTCATATTTCAGTTTTCCCTGCTGCTCCTCACACCTTTCTGAGCATCCAGCTCCCACCGTGTCCTCTGTGTGCTTGCTCTGGCTCCTGCCACAGGCTCAGCAAAGGGGAAAGGAGGTAACTCTCAGGTCTGGTCCATGACCAGACTTCTGCTCCTCTGCCAGTGGGAAACAATTTTCAGCCAGCCCTCTGTGCCCGAAAAAGCTGGATATTGAGACCATAGCTACTTTTCGGGAGAGATGCTTTTGCTCACTTCAGTTTGATAATCCCAACTGGTTGCTATGTCCTGTGGACTTGCCAAAAGGATGCGTACTGGAGCCATCATCCCATACAAACCCTGTTAAACTAACTGTGCCCTCTGGTTCTTAAAGAGATTGCGGTGCTATCAGAAACATCACAAATAAGCCCCCCTGCTAAAAATGGTAGCATGCTATTTCGCATCTTTTCATGCTATTTTATACCTCTATCCCAAGGGAAGAATTGAGTTAACAGAGCACACTGAGGTGCTGGAGAGAAAATACGAGAAGTGCTGATATAATCATGCAACACTTGCCTTTAATAATTTTGCCAATTTGAGGCAGGACTCTGGAAAGCTCCTGCTACTCTTTGGGGAAGAACTACTTCAGCAGAGCAGTGACACATGGGATCCCAACCCATTGGTTCCTTCTGACAATGCCCCATTTAACATCACTGTTGTTTTCGAATTCTTCTACAATAAAGGAAAAACAAAAAAAGAGTATTAAGATAAACAGGAATACTTTGCTTAGTAGTTGTTTGGCATTTGGAAATGAAGTAAGCCAAATAATATCTAAATATTTAGATGACATTCATTAATGCTTTTTTAAAACAAGTTGATGTCATATCAGGGCTCTCAGCCCTGTTCTTCACTGCTGTGACCAAACTCAAATCTGGTACCATTTTTTTTAGTTATAAAAGCACTAAAATTTAAAAGCCTGCTTTAGTACACCAGCAATGTCACATGGTTAAGGTCAGCTAAGAAAGTGTGGGTGCTAACATTGTCACAACAAGGTAAACTCTGCTATCCTGCAGGTTGAATGATACAAACAGTATGAACCAACAATGCCTCTTGCTACAAAAATATAAATAAATCCCCAAATCAAAAGGAAACAAGATTGAGGCTGGAGGATCACAAAGCAGAAACCTTCACTTCTGAATTTTCTTGGTTTTGGTTGTTATTTTTTTGTCCATACCTGAATAAAGACTTTGTCACTGAGTGGGGAGGTTAGGAAGGGCAGTGAGAGTTAATGCTGTTTGAAATAAAAATCGAAGTGAATTTCTACGCCAATCTTCTGGGGTCTCCTGAGGGATTCTGCAGATGGCATGTGATCATCCTGCCTTGGACTGCACCCAGCAGGCACCTGTGGGTGGGAGTGGGGCATGAAAGGACCAGTGCCAAGGAGACCATTAGACACAGAGGTCTTTTCCTGCAAACTGGTTGTAAAACAGCACCACCAACAGAGTAAAACCTTCCCTGTTGCAAACTTCGGTAATTTTATCACATTTTTTAATACTTTGTGCTTGTAATAACCCGCCTTCATCTCCCTTCTCATCCTCACTTCCATAGTCTTGGGAAAAAAAATTATTTAGCCCCCTTTGCTACGTATGGAAATTTCAGTTGTGTCTGTGTGGTCTTAGTCAAGTTTTCAGGAGTGAAACAATGTGTTTCACACTGCTACTCCAAATTGATTTCTAACACATTTCATAAATTTCATTCTGAAAGGAAGTGTCAAGTAGAGAATGCAAACTCCTCTTTTTAGTGCCTGTTTTCATGAGCTGCTCACAGCGGACAGTGGCATAACCTCTACCAGTAACAAGAAGTATTATCAAAGCCGGGCATTTGTAAACCAGCAGGGAGGTGGAGACCTGAAAGACTTTTTGTTTTGCTTTTAGTTTTAAAACCTTTGCTTTTAGGCTTTGTACTGGTTTTGGCTTGACTAAAACCATGCTGAAGTGGCAAGCATTACCTTTTCCCTCTCTGCTCCTAAGAGTTGTGACCTGTAGTTTTTGTATGAATCAAATATTCAGACCTATATATGTGTGAAAAAAAAAAAAAGAAAGAAAACCTGGCACCTTAGTGTTTTTTTAATGACGTGCAGAATTCTATTTTGTCCTTACATGAGAAATACTTTGGTTGTAACAAGGTAATGAATAGAGGCACTGCATTTTTTAAGAAGTGATTAAGATTATTGAACATTTTTGAAATCAGGTTCCCTGTGAAATCAACATTCATATTTTTATTCCTTCAGACATTCACATAGAGAAACTGGAGGTCTCATTAGAATCTGCCTGGTAGAATAAGTTTCTCCTTTCTCTTTCTTGTTTCCCTTTATCCTTCCTTCCTTCCTTCCTTCCTTCCTTCCTTCCTTCCTTCCTTCCTTCCTTCCTTCCTTCCTTCCTTCCTTCC